>CAJVPN010000548.1:0-25251 GCA_910592215.1 Entrophospora candida
AAGAAGAATTTTATTATCATTAAACCATTCTTAGACCTCGACTCATTAGTATTCATTAAATGGAGGCACACTAATTGTGATTCACTGTGTAATATAAATTTAAATTATCAAATTAAAAATATAAATTTAATATTAATATGATGTTAAAAAATTTTTAGGAATCCAGTTTGATTCAAATCAATTCGAATCAAGTCATGAATCAAATCAAATCAAATCAAATCAAATCAAATCCTGTTTTTTTGAATTTGAATCGAATCAAATTGACTACAGAATGAATCAAATCAAATCAAATCACTCTCAAATTCGATTCAATTCAATTCGTTCGGAGCCTTAATTGCAAGAAGCCTTTCCAACATCAATTGGTGGATTTGGATGTTTTAAATTGGAAGGATTAGAGGATGTTGAATTAGTTGGATGGGGTGGATCAGGTGGAAGCATGTTTTTATGGAATGAAGAACTGAAAATTAGTTTTGCTTATTGTATGAATGCATTCCATACTGCTTTATTAGGTGATAAAAGAAGTTTAAAAATGATAAAAGAGGTTGTTGATACTGTAAAAAAATTAAGAAACATTTAATGATTAATGACTTCTTTTCATTTTTATTTATTTCATTAAAATTCATTTATTTCAATCCTTCCATCATTCAATTTATAAACAATTTTGTATATTATTTAAATAATACATAGAATTCATTCATTCATTCATTCATTCATTCATTCATATAAAAAAAATTAATTTATATAGAATATAAATACATATTTAATAAACAATATAAAATAAAATATTTTATAAACAGAAATCTTCTATTGGAATAAATCACATGATTTGGATACAGGTTCAAGGAAATCATGTGATCTATGGCATTTTAGTCCAATTCTTTCTTTTTAAGTTCTCTACTAAAATGTGTTGTCTAATTTTAATAGTTTTATTTTTTGGTGCTCATTTGCATCCAACTCATCTGCTTCTCTTTTGTTTTAGAATTGTTTCATCTGTGAATCTATTCTTCTTATCTACATTTCCTGACAAAAAAACAGGCTCTTTTACCTACTCAGACATGCGTTTACTTCCACCACGCTTTCCAAAATTTCCTTCTCACAAAGAGCCAAATCCAGTTCAAAGCTATTCATTCTAGAACTTTTAAAATTCCCACCTAGAAAATGTTTATATTCCTATTTACAGTTCATTCAGACTATTTGGGCTAGTATTGGGGAAAAAGTCTGTTATAGACAATAATAATATGGACATATAAATTGGGCTTAAATTCTCAGTTTGTTACAGAGCAAAATCTGTTATAGAGAGAGTGAACTGTATAGAGAATCCGTTATATAACTATAATAATTTATATATTAATGTTGATATTAATTGGGCTTAAATTCTCAGTACGTTATAAAGCAAGTTTCATTATAAAAGAATGAACTGTACCTTTTTAACTGCTTCATCTTCATTCCTGAGTACCATTGTGCATTGTTCTTTTGTTTTGGACATTTCAATTGGTATGGATGGTACATTGTTCAACACTGCTCCTTGAGAATGAATTCTACACAAGGAGAAATAAGATCAGACAAGAAAAATGTTATTAGATTTATATAATATATATCTTTGGTTTATTCTCGATTTGCTTTTGTGGTTTTTCTACTAATTCATTTTTACTTTCCTTTTCTTCATACCCAATTTTTTTTTTTCAATTCTGTGATCACAATTTTATAATCTAGCACCACTCACTGCGTTGTAACCATATATATGGGCAAAAATTTTGCATTATTTATAATATTTTAGATATAACTTATTATGCAAGTCTTACAGTTAACAACTGTCAACCACTCGGACTCTTCAACATTAACAAAGCAGAATTATATCTAAAATTGGTTAAGTGCTAATATCATTCTATTATTTGGAATGTTTTTTCACCACGAAAAATCCTCGTCCCTGCAACCAGACACTCCAATCATTTACAACAGCAACATATACACCATAATCAAAAACAAACATATAACCAAGTGTTGCATACACAAAGATGATAGAGTGAACTGCACACCAAACAATTATTTCGTAGTATTACAATAACACAAATTTCACAATATCAAATTAGTATACAATTGAAAACATTATGTATCAGCAAATAAAAAAATAAACCACAACATCTATAATTCACATTTTTTCTGATAAACCCTAACTTCACCACAATTTTTGCATCATCTTTGTTGTTTTATTTCATACAATCTTGTTCCAATGATGATTTCATTTGTTTAGTTGTTGATCTTTACCTTTTTGCTTTTCAGGATTTTTTAATTAAAATATGGTTGGGCCTTCATAATAATATTTTACATCAACCATCCATTCCCTGTAATATCCTTAATAAAATTTCGTAATAATTCAATGAATTCTTCTGGCTTATCTTTTGTTGATAATTATTTTTTAATTACATATTGTATTGTAAAGTTTTTGATTGTAGATATCTTGATCAGGATATTTTTTTCATGGTACACTCTTTAAAACAGTAGCACCAGATGACACTTTTGAACATAGAATTGTACCTCTTCCATGATATTGTCTGGTATCTTGCGTAATACAGTGAAGAGCAGATGCACTTTGTAATGCATGATTATGATCGCCAACGAATTGGTTAAAAATATCAGATCCAGACGCTTACAATATGTTATATTTACAAGAAATCCACGTTCAATACAAACTGATTCTTGGTTTCGGTTATGTGTAGGATCCACCTTTTCTTATATTCATATTTGCCCCCATGATACGTTTATGCGTTTTTCTGGACCAGGTACCATCTTCTTTTTCAGATATTACTGTTCTAATCTCAAAGCCCGTTTGGTTTGCATATCGTTTCAAACATTTTTCAAGTACTTTGAATGATTTAAATGTTTGTCCAGTGTATATATCTTTCAATGAACTATCATTGTCAATACCACTGGCTTCGTTTACATCATCTTCCTTATCATTTTCGTCATTTATGGTATGAATATCATTCATCTAAATACAGAAGATGGTCAGTAAAAGCTAAGGATCACGGGTAATAGAAACTTTATAGTAGCAGCTTACATTTGAAAGTTTTGAGCAAAGTAGTTAAAATCATTTTGTAAAGTGTAAATTTTGTGAGCGAAATCGTTTTGTAATTTTTGTGAATTCCAATTTTGTTCAAAATAATAATAAAAAATAATGTCAACATTTATAAATAATATTGATACTACTACTATTAATAACAACAACAATAATAATACTTTAGCGTCATTCTCAACAGCAGCAATACAAGATGTAATAAATCCACATAATAATCATCATAATAATAAAATGTCCATCAATGATAATAATAATAACAAAAATAATGATCAATATTTTTTATGTAATTTGTTAGCCGACAATGCAAGAGAATATATAGTATTGTCCAATAAATCATTTCTTGGAATTTCTGATATTATATTTGCACTTATTCTTGCATTTTTTATAAGTTTTTTGGTGAGTAAATAAATTTATCATTATTAATTAAAATATTAAGTAATTAATTAATTAATTAATTATTATTATTGTAATTTAACTGACAGAACAAAACCAGGGTGTCATATGGAATATGTATAATAATGTTAGTGATATGGATTTGGTCAAAGTTTAATATGGTTAAAGAAGGTAAATGCATAATAATAATGTATGTAGATGTAAAGTTATAAAGATATAAAGATAAAGATATATTATGTCAATTACATATATATATCAATCAATTTTACCACAATCAATCAACCATAAATAGAGAGCATATTGGTAGTTAAAGATGTAGGAATACAAGTTAAGACTGTGTATATGGATGGTAGATGCGTGTCAAAATTTATTGATATTTCTAAAATATCAAATATCATAATAAATGAAGGTATAACAATGTTACAAGTTAAATTCTATTTAGCATTAGTCGTCGAAAATCAGGATAGAATGGTGGTTGTATTTGAGGTAAATTAATTAATTATTGAGGTTATTTTAGAAATTTGGCAAAATTAATTACAACTTTTTTATTTTTTCCTCAAAAAAATCAAGTAGAATCTATTACCAAAGTTATATATTCTTAAACAAGTTTATAGAGGAATTAGATCTGTAATATCTAGTGAAATTGAAGAATAAGGAATAAAGGTAGATGTTTATTTAGGAATTTCTTGATATAAAATACATTTATTTATTTGTTTTTGTAAATTATTGACAAACATATAAAATATGTAGTGTATATAATAATTTATAAATATATCAATCAAATTTCACTAAATTCAATTGGATGTCTAACTAATAAATCATACAAATCCTTTGGTATTTGATGAACAAGTTGTAATGTTAAATTTATTATTGGTTTTGCTTTTAATTCTGGCATTTTTCTTAATAAATTCATTGGACTAAATAAAAATATTTTAGAATTAGATATATAAATAATTTTTTACATAAATATTATATTTATACATTTATATAATTTACCTTGGAGATTCCAATATTTGATTTCTTATTAACACAAGTTGAGCAATAACACATAAAATATTCAAGTGTACCCCATAAGCAAATAAAAAATCCCAAAGTTTTAATACTTGATCAAGTGGTGGTGTACATGCACAGAATGTAAGAACAGCTAATAAATAAAAAATTAAAATAAATAAATATTATAATAATTATAAATCTATTAATTATTCCCAAATATGTGCTTACATGGAAATGCATAAATTTCAGCCGTAAGATTTTTCGATTTTAAATAAATGAATAAATTTGAATCAATAATTTCTAGGCATTTATCCAACAACTAAATCAATATCAATTTTAAATCAATATAATGTATGTAGATATATATTTTATACATTTATTACGTATGACAATTTATTTATTTACCTTTAATCCAGAATGAACACCTTCTAAATTAGGTGTGACATATAATGGACAAAAATGTTGAATAAACGTTGAAAAAGAATAAAATGCATCTAATTCTGGCATCACAAATAAGAAAGGTGCTGCTAATACATTCATTCCTTGAACATATGTGATTTCTTTATTACCAGAATCTAATTTTTAATTATTAATAATACATTAATTAATTAATGCAAAAAAAACATAAATAATAACAGTTGCACATAATATAAATACTTACAATTCATCTTCCATACAAAAGAATTCAATAAACGAATTAACATTTCTTCATTAACTTTTGTCAGAAACCTTTGATCAGTAGCCAAAGTTCTAAAAGTGTCATCCCTAATCTTATCATAAACACAAGATTTTCCTTTTCTTAAATATCCAGTGTATTCATCGACTGATAAATAATAAACTCCAAGAAAACATTTCCATAATCTTGATCTAATTGATGAATATGTAGGTATAGAATGTGATAAATTACTATTAACATGATTGTGGATATGATTTTTATTGTTGTAATCTTCTGGTGTTGGTAATTCTCGAACTAATATTAAATTCCTTAATTTTGATAAAGCAATTTCTAATTCTTTTTCATTTTTAAGAGATTTATTTAAAATTGACTCAAATGAAGCTTTATTCCTATTTTTATTCTCTTTTTTGCTTTTATGATTTGTATTGTGATTATTTCTTCTATTATTATGTATAGGCGATGATGATGATAATAAATACGATGATGGAAAAGGCGGGGGTGAAGACGATAAAAATGTTGAGTATGATTTGGATGTAGAATTAGGTGCAGATGTTGAATATAAAGGTGTGGGTGTAAATGCAGATGGATATTTTACAATGTTATAGTTATTATTATTTGACCAAGTTGGTGAATATCGATAAAAATTTAAAGGTTTTAATGACGATGCAGGTGATGCAGATGATGCAGATGATGACGATGACACAAATGATGCAGACGCAGATTCTATAAATGCATTGCGATTATTATTACTTTTTGGTGGATAATTAATGTTAATATTATTTGTTGTAGCTGAATATTTTATAATATTATTATTGCTATTACTATTTTTACTACTACTACTACTACTATTATTATTATTATTATTATTATTAGGTTTTTCCCGAAAAGAGTTTTCTTTAGAAGAAAAAGATTTGTTGTTTTCGTAAGAAAAAGTTGAAGTGTAAAGTTTTGGTGATAAAAGCAAAATAGAAGTCATTATTACAAATATTGTTTTTTTATTAAAAGATTGAAAAAAATTATTTAGAAAATTTTTAAAGAATGAATTCATAAATAATATATAATAAATTATTTGATTATTTATATATTTTCGTAAAAAAACATTGTACGCGCGTTTCTATTTATATAGGGAGATAAGATAACTGATAATATAAAAACTCTTGTTTAAACTTCTTTTTTTTTGCTTTCTAAATATTAGATTGAATTTGGGTTTTGATAAAATAAACAATAAATAAATAAATCATAAGGCAAAATATTAAAAATTAATTTTTTTCCTTTATTAATCCATTGTTTATTTATTTAACTATTTATCGAGACACAAGTTATTTATTAAATGTTTATATTTTTTTGAGTTGAATTGATCATAAGACGTTAACGATTGTACGTACGTGTAACAATTTTCTTTAAAACTTTTCATTGTTGTTCCTTCCTTTTTTTCCATTTTAATACTTGGTCCACGACCACATTTTACATCAGCTTATCTTCTATGAGCGAGGATCGTTAATCCGGTGAAACATTGGATATGTGTACGACAGCTTTATAAAAAACGCGCGTTCCTTGATTATTGTGGCAAAAAATGGATTTTTGAAAAGAAAAGGTTTCGAGTTATACATAACCGAGAGGCGTTATTAATACATCTATCAATCATATACATAACCTAGATGGAATTGAAGCAATTGGAACAGGTAGTAGCAATAGTAACGGAAGTTTCTTTGGGAACAATTCTTACTAAAACAATTCATTACAACGTATAGTAATGTCTTTTAAAACTGGCAACTGAAACTTATGCTGCAGATCTGTTTGAAACAAATAAAAAAGTGACTGGAAGGATCAAGAGTTTTAAAATAAGAATAATGAAGATTTTTTCCTCGATACTCCTCACGCATTGAATTTTGATTATCATAGAGATTCAAATAGCCAGCAAAAAGAAAATGAAAAATTACTGATGATGTGATTCAATAAAGATTTATTAGAAAAGAATCCAATGACTTGACATTTTAAAAATTTTCCGGTGTGTTATTCTGAAAGGAAAATTTAGTCGATCAATTGAGATATATAAAAGATAATAATATTACTGTTATAATATTCTTATATTCTTGATAAAGAATTCTTTATTAAAAAATTAAAAAATAAAATAAAAAAGTGTTCTATCAAATATATGTAAAAATATATACTGTATATTGTTTTTAAATACTTTTAATTAATAGTAAAGTATTTCTAATAATAAATAATAAAATTAACAATGAATTAAAGATTCAAAAGTTTTGATTTAAATAAAATTTTATTATTAAAATGGTAATTACTGTAGTTAATAATAATAGATATTATTAGTTAAATAATTAAATATATTTTTTATTAATATTACACAATAACTGATAATTAATTAATAATTTTTCTTAATTTTTATAAATCTAATTTATATTTTTTCATGTTTTTTTCTATTTATATTTCCAATTTTGAATCTTCTACACTATCATTAAAAGTTTTAGACTTTTCGTTTCAAATTAGTACTTAACCATTCCAATCCTTCATAAAGACCATCGCCACTTGTAGCACATGTAGCTTGGATATACCAATGACGTTGTCGAAGAGAATGGAGTCCAAGTTTATCAGTAATCTCTGCCGCATTCATTGCATTAGGTAAATCTTGTTTATTGGCAAATACCAACAAAAGTGCATCTCTAAGTTCATCTTCATTAAGCATACGTTGAAGTTCTTCTCTTGCCTCTGAAATACGTTCTCGATCATTTGAGTCAACTACAAATATAATACCTTGTGTATTTTGGAAATCTGTAATAATGATTGATAATGGGCGAGTCAGTGATTAATAGATATATGAATGGATGTGTATGGTCAAGATGCTTTTGTGGTAAAGATATTATATTATGCTATATAAATGTATATATATATATATATATGATATATATATATATAATAAATATACACCATATAAAAAATATTAAAAACAGCTTACAATGACGCCAAAGTGGCCGTATTTTATCTTGACCTCCAACATCCCAAACAGTAAAAGAAATATTTTTATATTCTACTGTCTCAACATTGAAACCTTTAGAAAATAAATAGAAAATTTGAATTCATTATTTTTAATTTATTAATTATTATAATAATTATTATTAATTGATTGAGTGTATATATGGCTTACCAATAGTAGGAATGGTGGTAACAATTTCACCTAACTTGAGTTTATACAAAATGGTGGTTTTACCAGCAGCATCCAAACCCACCATCAAAATGCGCATCTCTTTCTTACCAAAGAGACCTTGAAGAAGTTTTGAAATTGATAAACCCATTTTATTTTATATTTTAAATTTATCTATATTAATTTGTCTATCTATAAAATTATGAATATATATGAATTACTCTATTGATTTAAAGAATTATTAAAAAAAAGAGATGGGTTAATGGGAGAGATGTTATAAATAATAAAAAAATTTTTTAATTGTTTAATGTAAATAAATATGTATATTGTCATTGGTAAAAGAAGTCAATATTATCATCAAAGTACATTGTGTAACTGAAAGTTTATGTTCGATTAACTTGTGGAACAGGTATATACGCTCAAAAACTACAGTTAACACCAAATTTAAAACAGAGAATCATCTTAATCGACATATAATAACAAATTGTCGAATCAATAGATTATTTAATAATATATATTAATATCATTTTTAAATTGAAAGTGAATAATTCTGAATGCATTTAACATAGTAATAACAATTACACTCTTATTATTCACTAATGCAATTCCTACTCGCTTAATAATTTGATGATAATATTAATGACGTTTAAAATTGGAATTGTTATTTATTATTTTACGTCAACTAGAATCTCAATTCTTACAAAGTCAAAAGGTTTCTAGTCTAGCCTTCAACAATGACTTTGTAGAGCACACTTTAACGCATTGTTTTTTAGCTTATTCTCTCTGCTAGTCTTGAGATGAAAGAAATACTTTCAACCTTTCGTAGAGCAACCAAAATTTAAGTTAGAACCTTGCTTTAATGGTCGTTTGAAGTTCTGGTTTAGCTTTACATTTTTTGTTTGACAAATTTTACAATTTGGTGATCGACATCAAACCTTTATTATTATCCCTTTTTCGAAAAATTTGGGGAGGTTATTATTATTATATAGTAAATAGAGGCGTTAAGTTTACCACATTTGGAAATTAATCATTTTATCAATATATTGATTGCGAACTAATGATCGATCTTCTACTCCTATTTGCGTATTGATAAACAACAATCCACATACCCACCCATATGAAAGTTAATAATATTTTGGATCTTCATCAAGTTTACAAAGATAATATCGGATAAAAATCTTAATTTTGAAGTGAAAAGGAATGTTATTTTTGAATAACTATACATAGCAATAGTAATAGCTTTACAAAAACCGATTAGTTACACGGATATTTTAAATGAATGATCAACTGCGTTGACTGATATAATATTAATTTGGATGCTAAAAGGACGGGCCACATCCGCCCGTCCCTTTTTAGCATCTCAAATTAAACAAAGGGATAATAATAAATAATTTAATATTAATATTAATATTAATATTAAGCAATGTTGCGTTTTTTTTTGCAACTAGTCACGTTATTGGGGATACTTTGTACAGTAGTAGATGGTTACTAAAATATGAACCCTGAAATTTTTGACTTCATTTTATTAATATTAATATGAATGAATTAACCCCTCAGTCTTCAGCTGATGAATTAGAGCTTAACCAAAAGACGATAATAATAGAAGGCGGTAACGATGACAATGACTATAATTATAACAATGAGGAAGGAGAAAACATAGAGTTGAATCAACGACGAGTAAGATTTAGTAGAGAAAATAGTCATCGCCGTCGTCAATCAACAACAACAGCGAGTTATCAGTTGAATGAACAAAGCTTTTTTCGCTCGGCTAGTAGAAATAGAACATTGAAAATGGTGTTGTTGACACAGTGTATAGCAGGGTAAATTGAATAATTAAATATGATAAAGTTAATTTGTAAATTTTTAAATTGAAGTTTAATTAATATCAATTAATTTATTATTTTTCTCCTGACAGATTACAATTTACTTGTAGGTAAATTTATATGAATTATTCTCTTTTTTTAATCAATCGTTCAATAAATATATACAAATATTAATAATCATTTTAATTTATTTTTTATTATATAAAATATAGGGGCTGTAGAATTGTCATATGGTAATTTATTGATTTGAGTGAATGAGATAGTGAGTGGATGAAATGAGTGGAAAGTGATATTTATTTATACGTATATATTTACGTATTTGCATGTTTATTAGGGACACCATATCTGCTTTCAATTGGACTTTCTAAATCACTTATGTCTTTAGTATGGGTTGCAGGTCCACTTTCAGGTACACTTTTTTCATATACATGTATATTTATTTGTATATGAATATATGTAGCGTAATTTGTATATAATTAATTATCATAACTTTTTAGGATTATTGATGCAACCTATAGTTGGAGCGCTTTCTGATAATTCAACATCAAGATTTGGTAGGAGGCGACCATTTATGGTGATTGGGAGTCTTGTAGTGGCGATAGCATTAATGTTTATTGGCTGGACACAAGAAATTGTTTACAGTCTTGTTGATGAAGAATCACCTACAGTAAATTTTATACATCAATAATATAATTGAATAATATAATATGAGTCTATAATTTTAAATTATTTTTTTTTTCCTTCTTAGTCACTAACATTAAAGAAAAGTTTGGCGGTAGTTTCTTTTTATCTTTTAGATTTTGCTATTAATGCGAGTAAGTATAAATAAATTAAATGAAATTTGCACAACAAATCAATAATAATTTGCCAAAAAAAATTTTTTTTTTTAATAATTATAATATAATATATATATACACGTATCAATAAAGTTCAAGCCAGTTGTCGAGCACTTATTGTTGATAGTTTATCCACTTCGCAACAAGAAGAGGGTACAGCATGGGCAGGAAGAATGATTGGAATTGGTGGTGTTGCAGGCTATTTCATGTGAGTCACATATGTGCATATATATTTCTATGATTTTATTATTTATTATTTTATCAATAATATTATCTAATTTCGGATTATTAGGGGATTTATTGATTTACCAGCAGTATTCCCATTTCTTGGCGGAACACAATTACAAGTTTTGTGTGCGCTAGCATCAATAATTCTATTGAGTTCTATCGGAATAACTTGTTGGACTATTAGCGAAAAGGTTCTTCAAAGAAGGTCAGTTATGTATATAGCTAATTACAACATTAATTACTATTATCATTTATATTAATTGTCATTATTTTATTATATTTGTAATAGCGATGAAACCAAGAATCCATTAGTCGAGGCATTTGAAGTGCTGGCGACGATAATTAAATCATTTCGAAATTTACCTAGGACAGTTCGATTATTATGCACAACGCAATTTTTTGCATGGATTGGATGGTTTCCATTTTTATTTTATGCAACAGTATGGGTGTCAGAAGTATATAATCATAGTAGTAGCAGCAGCAGCAGTAGTAATAGTGGTAATGTTGTTGTTGTTGGTAATGGCGATGATAATGAAGAAGATAAGTTGGGGGATTCTACAAGAATTGGATCGCTTACTTTATTGATTTATTCAATTGTCAGTATGATGGCTTCCGTTGTACTACCATTCCTGGTAAATCCATCAGACTCATCATCGTCAACAACAGCATTATCAAATTCTTCCGCAACCATAACATCAAAAATATTTAGATTGCCAATTCCATGGCTCACTCTGCCAAGACTATGGACGATATCACATTTTATATTTGGAGGTAGCATGTTATTAACGTTGTTCGTCACAGAAGTTTATCAAGCAGATTTTCTATTTAGTTTAGTTGGAATATCATGGGCAGTTTCCATGTGGGCACCAT
This sequence comes from Entrophospora candida, assembly GCA_910592215.1. Classification (NCBI taxonomy): domain Eukaryota; kingdom Fungi; phylum Glomeromycota; class Glomeromycetes; order Entrophosporales; family Entrophosporaceae; genus Entrophospora; species Entrophospora candida. The sequence continues at coordinate 12,053 of CAJVPN010000548.1, forward strand.
TTTCCATATTAGGGGAGGTCATATCAAGTCAATCGAGATTATCATTAAATAGTGATAATTACGATGATGATGGTGATGAAAGTTATGAAGCACAAGAAATGAGTTATAAACCTGTTAAATCTGTTAAAGTGGAAGAAGATGAAGAAGATGAGGACTATCATGACACAAACGACACAAATGATAATAATATTGATAGCAGTGACAATAATAACAATGACAATAGCAGTAGCAGAAGTAATGGCAAAATTATAATTGACAATAATAATGATGATGATATTGATAATAATGACAATGATATCGATAATGAAATTAATAATATCAACAATGATAATAATAGCGCGGTATTTACAGATGCAGGCATAATATTAGGTATACATAATATTTTTGTAGTGGTGCCACAATTTCTAGTGACATTTATTAGTAGTGTAATATTTGCAATATTAGAATCAAATAATAATGACGGTGGAGGAAGAAATGATAGCATTGGATTTATGTTAAGATTTGGAGGAATTATGGCAATATTTGCAGGATTCCTCAGTATTAGATTATGGAAATAATTCATTTGGTTAATTTTTTTTTTTTTTTGATGATTTCAATTATTTTTAAAAATAATTTTACGTTTATTATTTTAATAATTTACAATTTTTTTTTTTTTAAATCAAATATCTAAAAAAACAATTATTTCTCCCTGATCTACAGTATAATTATCAAAACACCAATACCTCTCATTTTACACCTTTTATTAAATTTGTATTTTGTGATAATTCTATTATCCTATTAATTGATCTATTATTTCTACTAATATTACAATTAATATTGTTATTATTATTTTTAATTCTTTTTGCCCAATTTCTCATTTCTTCACACATATTGGGTGTAACACAAACATCTTTTAATTCACTCCAATAATTGCTGCTATTACTAGTATTTGTTGCACTTTTCTCCAGACATTTAAATGTTTCTTTTTTAAGATTAGTACAACCAATAAATTTTAATACTTGTAATTTACGACAATTTAATATACTTGTCAGAGAATCATTATTACAATCATTGAAATCCAAATATTCTAGAATCAACGTTTGAAGTGAGTGAGATTGATAGATTAAGGATGGAAGGATTAATTCTGTGAAACATTCGAAACCGTATAACTCGAAATGCTTTAGATTTGTTTGGGAAGAGATGAGAATTGCAAGATTTTGCGATTCGATTTTTTTATTATTATTATTATTATTATGAGCTATAAAATTTGACATATTGATCCTCAATGTTTCCTAATACAATAAATAAATAACAATTATTAATTAATATATATAATATAAAAGTAATTGTAATTGTAATTGTAATTTTAAATAAATACCAAGTTTTTGCAGACATCTTTTAATTTAAAGAATAAATTGTCTTGACAAAAATTCGCTTTGACAATTAAATTTTTAAGATTTTTAAATAATAAACGGTCATTCTTGTCTTCATTATTATACCATAATAGATATTCTTCATCACTCAATGAACAAGTTGTTTCATCATCTGTATCAATTATCAGTGAAGTTATGATTGAATTGTTATCATAAAATAATTTCAAAAATCTTTTAATTAAATAATTTTTGGATTTTTCTTGTTGTAATTCCAAAACCAAAGCTTTGTCATTGACAGAAGTTGGTGATCTTGGTATTGATAAGACACCATCATTGCAAGTTATATCTGAAGATTGATCAAAAGTGTATAATGAGCGTAAGGATAGAAATCTTTTGATTGACACTATCAAACCATAATAATCCAAGTGTTTTAAATATGAAGGATAATTAAACAAAGTGGAAGGGGTTGCTTGGGAGATCGAGGGAGACAAATTGAAAGGAGTGGAAGTGGAATGATCGTGTAAACTTGATGGTGATGATGATGGTGATGATGGTGATGATGAAATATCATCTCCATCTTCACCTCTATTTCCATCTTCATTATATTTAATACATTTTAAATAAGTCTCAATTAATTTTTTTGTATTGATGAATTGATAATGACTAAATGTGTTGGAATAAAGAAGAGGAATGGCATTTATACACCAATGCCGACTAACGAGACAACATGAATGTAAGGTTTTTAAGTTTATTTTTTGATTGGTAAACGTTGAAGAAGGAAAGTATGACGAGGAGGATGGTTTTAAATTGTGATCGAAATGAGAAAAAATTTGGCAAAGTAATTCCGATGGTAATGAAATAAAAGAAATATTGTTAGTGTGGGAAGGAGGAGGAGTGATGTCGATGGATTGTTTAGTAGTAAACATTGTTTTCTTAAAGAACGAAATGGAATTATTTAAGAAAATTTAAATTTTGAAGTTTTTTTTTTTGTGGGGGAAAAAAAAATAGGAAAATGACCTTTATTTATTTTTATTTTTTACTATTATTGTTGCCATTATATACATTATATTACAAAATGAATATATTTTTTAGCCAAAAACAAAAAAATAAAAAAAATAATGCTTATATAGTAATATTAATAACAATTATATTAATTATATTAATTAATTAAATTAATTGATTTTGTGAACACAAGAAAAATCAATTCAAAAAAAACCGAATTTCACATAAAACAATTTGAATATATTAAATTATCATCATCATTTGGTTTAGAAAAGACATTTTTTCTTAATTTTTAAAAGCTCAATGTCAGTCAAATTTTACCAATTGGCTTTTCAACTTATTATATTTACAACCAAATATACGAATGTCACATATATTGTGAGGGATTGATTGATTTTTGCATTCATGTAATAAAATTACACACATTGGTATCACATGGATTTTCTGATCGCAGAAGAAAACTTTAAAATATGATTGATTTGATTTGATTTGATTTGATTATATAATTCAACAAATAATGAACACATAATTTCCATTGTTTATTGTGAATTACACATCGTACATTATCATACACAAAGATAGATTTACAATAAATATTAACTTTCCCATTCATTTTCTATGTGCCGGTCTGTATGCGATAGTGATTTAAATGAATCTAAAAACTTCAGGGGACAAAATCGTTCAATGTCACAGTCGATAATTATTTTCGTCCAAAATAGAAATTCATACTAGCTCCCAGTTTGTGATTATTATTATTATTATTATTACGATGTAATCTGTGATATTCACGAATATCAGGATTTTATTAAAAACGTGCGTAGATCGCTTGATGTAACCCATCTGTCAAGGACGTATTTTCACATGACTTTTTTTCGATATCAATTGACATTTCTAGAGACACGGATACATAAAATATCCCACATAATAATAATAACAATAAAATAATTCATGGAAAACCAAAAAAAATTTTTTTTGACAAAGTTTTGTGTATATTGAAGAAAAGGATTTACTACATACAAACAAAAAATTCACAGTGAATTAATGTATATATTCTGCCAAACAAAGTTCATCAAATTGAACAAATAAAGGAAACACTTACTAAACATTAAGGTTATTGTTTTTGAATTTTTGATTTTCAATGTAATAAATTTTCCTTCATATTAGTGGATTTTAATGAATATCTCAAAAACTATGTTATTTTGTCTGGGTGTAAATATCATTGGCACTAATTCTTACTTAACCTAATTCTATTTGTTTCAATAGCTTTTTTCTTGTTGTAAGTGGCTTATGTATTGTTCTTTCCTTGTCTGGTTTTTGACTTTCAAAAAAAATTTTTTTTTTTGACTATTCTCACTTTTTATACTATTCACTTTCTACAATAGTAGCATCATTTTTAATGAATTGCCATTTTTGTTTGCCACTGAGACATCTTCTTTTCATTACCATGAACTCTTGATATAAGGCCATTTATTTTTATCAGATGATTTCTTATATGTTCAAAATTAGACATGGCAATCAATTCCCAGGATATTGCTCCATTGCTCTGAGCAAGCTGAGATATTAAGAAAATGTCTATCTCAAAGGGCTTCACATAGTACAGAAAACTCTTTTTGGGAACTGCAACCCACTTTCAAAAAATGGTTTTGCCTTTTCATACTCGGTAGAACCATTATATGTATGTATAACATGTAATTTACATCACAAGCTACAAAAGCAAAATATTTGGGTTGTACAAAAAGTTTTGAGAAAATACATGCAACTTGATGATCTTTTCTTTAATAAAAGTAAAAATGGGAATAAAAAACCCTTAAGCCACAATCTTTTAAATAAATAAAAAAAAATCATTCAAATTGAGTCATTTATTGTTAAGTTATAAATTTTTAAAGTTTGCCAGTAGAAACAAATGGAAAATTCAAAACATGAATACCAAAGATACTACATTTTGTTAGCTGGAAAAATAGCAAACCAGCTAAACAAATTCAACAGGAATTACAAGTTGCTGAGGGGTCTAATGCAGTACCTTTAGCATCTATTTATCATTGGATTGAAGTACTTGAAAGTGGAAAAAATAGTGTTGAAAATGATTCATGTTCTGGACATCCTCAAGAAACTTCCACCCCTGAAAACATTGCAAAAGTTGATGATTTAATTAGTGATGATCCTCATATGACAATTACAGCTATTGAGGAAGTATTCAAAATATTTTACATAATGAATTAAAAGTTTGTAAAAAATGGGACCTACATGTTTTAACTGTTGAAAATAAAAAAAACCAGGTTGAAATTTCTAAGCAATTGTTAGAAATCCTTGATAATGGACTTAATAATATTATTATAGGTGATGAAACTTATGCTGTACCAAATAAAGAATCAAATAAAACATGGGTTAAAAGTGGAGAAAATCAGCTGCAAATTACTAGAACTACACAAAATGCTAAAAAAAGGATGTTTTGTGATTTTTGCTCAGACTGTAAATGGCACATTTATAGTACAAATTTATTGCCTAGTGTATTTTCAAAATATAAAAATTAAAAAATAGAAAAACAATAAGAAATGTGGTGATGTATCATGACAATGTTGCTCCATACAAATCAAAAATTGTAACAGAATATTTAGAAGAGGAAAAAACTATTTTGTTCCTCCACCTTCCATATAGCCTGGATTTAGCTCCTTGTGACTTTTTTCTATTTCTTAGAATTAAAAAAGAGCTAAAAAATAAGCATTTTGATCATATTGAAAATCTTGCATGTGCAATTCAGGCAATCACAGATGGCATTACAAAAGAGGACTATCAGAATCATTTGAAAATTGTAAAAATAGGCTACAAAAATGCATAGATAATGATGGGAACTATTTTGAAGGAATGCATTAATTTATTTTAGCTTTTCTCAACAACCAATGTACAAGGCTTGTTTATGGTGATAATTTTTAAAATTCGATATCTCTCAATAACTAACTGGTAAAAGAAAATAAACTTTTTCAAATTTATTACACTTAAAATCACCAAGTTATGTACCTTATGACAAAAATTTCCAGTTGTTTTTGTTGTTAACCTTTAAAATTTAATATCTCAATAATTAACAACCAAAAAAAGATTTGCCTTTTTTATTTGAAAGATGGGAACTCTGTCTTTTATTTCAAATCAATTAATTGCCTTCAAATTCATGCATTTTCTCAGAACTTTTTGTACAACTCATGTAATTGATGGCAAATAGAAAAATTAATTATTGAACAAGCCCTTACCAACGAATGATTTTGGTTATGATTTGATATGGGCAATACATACAGATGAACTGTACTAAGATTTGCACTTGATTGGCAGTAATTTGGCAACCATTAATGCCAAGACAAAATTTCAATTTCCAAAGTTGGAAGTTAAAACCACAGCCGACTTAATTAAGAAAATTTTCAATCTTCATGGTCCAATGTGTTGGTTGTGAACAAACTCTTGTAGAATTCTAACCGATTCTGTAATGATTTCTAGTTAGAGATATCTTAATTTAATTTTATATATCAGTTAAACAAACAATTATTATGCGAATAAGACCAGATTTATAAATAAATATGATCTATTAATTTAAATCAAATCAATTCAATTCAATCCTGAATTAAAATACTTGCTTGTGATTTCACCAATTGTAATGATGCTTTATTCAACGAATAAAATTTAACTCAAAAACAAATTAGCGACTATCTGCATTCAGGTTAACTATAGCTCCATAAACTTTAACTGGTCCAAGTGAATCGTGTAGCATTGCATGCAATTTTGATGCTCTTTTTGTACCCTTGCTTTATGCTTACTATAATGATCAAATCAGTCATTTAGAAAAAATAATTCAAAGAATGACAGCTATTTGATAACCTCCATTATTTTTTATATTTTGTAACTTTTCTCAAATGATTTGATGTCTCTATTATCCTATTAACAGTAGAAGGGGGTTAAATCTTTGGATAAATGAAAATCCCTGCATAGTTTCGGAATCATTGAGATCAAGTCCAAATATAGTAGCATCTTCTCTATATTTTCTATGCGATACATACAATACAGCATCATTGACGTCAGACGCTTTTATTTCTCTTGTTGAATTAAGATATGAAAAAGTGGATCGTCTAAAACCAGAACTCCCATCCTGATTATAATATTTTGATTAGAATATTACTCTTGTTGTTTGATATATCCGAAATTGATTGATCATCTGACAGCTTATAAACCACATCCTTTAAAAAAAAGAAACATTTAATCCTAATCCCAATCTCAACCTTAATAAACATTTGCGAATCGTGACATCCCATAAACAGCCGAATTTAAGACAAAATAAATAAACACAAAAAAAGGTTAAATACGATTGATTTTTTGTTGGGAATATTCTTTACTGGGTCTTTTTTTGATTTTTTGATTTTTGGACATTCTGTCTATATAATATCAAAGAATATTTTTTTTATGAATCATTATCTATTTGTGAAATGAGAAAACTAATTAAGCTGACTAAAGAATTAAACCAAATGAATTAATATTACTAAAATTGTCACATAAAAGCAATTTTGACCATTTATTTAAGAATGGGTGAATGAATGAATGAATCAGCGTAATTTGCGGGTGAATTAATAATCAACAAATCAAATGGTCGAAGTTATATACCGAAGGATGGAAAATCCAGAATGGGTGGAGTGGCTCTAAATTTTATTGATATACACATTAATATATTAATGTATACAACAAATTCAATCTGAAGACAACAACAACGACAACAAAGGAACGGTTTACCTATAACCATCATCTTTTTCCTTTTGTATTAACTTTAGGTTGCTACCTCATTTCCTTTTCCTGATAGAGTAAGAGAAAAAACCAGCTCGTAAGCTTCTTTCCAAATCGGGATAATAATAACATCCCAGTATTAGTTCTCTAACTGGATTAAAAGATTTAGACGGTAAATGATGCCAATAAACATTTATCCTGGAGCTGCAAGTTATTATTAATTAATTACATATTAATAGCTACGCCTGTATAAATTGCGAGGTCTCTCCTATGCCCAGGTGTTGAATGCTTGGATGGACAAGAAAGGATAAGATAACATTAAATCTGAAACCTAAGCTTAATATTAATTTTTTTTTTATTCAAGTAATATCAAATAATCATATACATATGTGAATGATTAATAATAATAATTATATATGTAATTGATTAAATGCCCATGTACACTTGAGCCATTAAGCATGATATAATATTAATGATATTATTATTTATTTATAAATTAAAAGGTAATCCTCCCCCGTGAATCATAAGTTTCTTAAACAAGGCATTGATAACCAAATTTCCCTAGAAATGGAGAAAATCAGGGATGAGTCCCTGGTAATTTCAAAAAATACATACATCATCAATACAACTGCAAATTAATTTTCCTCTTATAAATCAATATGATATGAATTACTCCATTCTGATAATCCCAACACAACTACTATGTAGTTATCAGCAATCGCCCAATAAATTGCAGTTGCAGATATCCCTAACAGGATAATCATACAAAACTAATCGATCTCATACGCAAGGACCTAACGTTCACTAGTGCTGCTGATCCATTCATTTAACATAGTCCAATTTCATAAAGACCTCCTAATCTACGCTTATATTGAATAATTAAGAAAATGAAAAGACATAAAACTACTGATATCACACAATCATGATCATGACGCTAAGCAATTGTTCGACATCAAAATTGATGCGTTCACTTTGCTGCAACGAGTGTGCAAAATTCTAATAAAAATTTAGAATGACCAATATGTTCATATACATTGTTTCCCTCTTAAAAGTCAAAAGCCAAAATCACTATCAAATACATATAAAAATAGATTTAATATGTGGAACATTGATTACAAATTTTGTCAATGCATGTAGCTATAGTTACACGTGTGTAAATTTTTTAACCTTATCTCTATTTTTTTTTTTGTACATTAGCATCAACGTTATCATCATTAAAATTAAAATTAAAATTAAAATTAATTTTACATGTTATGAATGAATCACCGTCATGAATCTTTTCTTCTCCAATGTTAATTTTTAAAAATATCTGAACAAAGACATTACAAATTTCTGAAAAGTTCCAAATCGGGCACTCCTCCGATATTTTTTAGAACTTTACTGTAGCCCCATTTATGGTATTTAGATAAACATTTTAATAAATGATAACAACTTTTTTCCTAAAAATGAGTAAAAAGATAAACATTTGACTATTTGATAAACAAAACAAAAATGAATGATTGATTACATTCACCTCTCAAAATATTCTTTTGTATGTAAGGGAAAAAAGGGTCATTTTTAATTATTTACTTAATTTGTTTTTTTTTTTTTTTTTTTAAAAAAATTTTCGAATTTGATTTTTTTTTCAACTTTCTCTATTATATAAAGTATATATATATATATATATATATATATATCATATTATATCTTATAAATCTTTAAAATAATCTATAATATAGTAATAATAATATCCACAATAGCGTACATCCACATCTATTCTGCATCAACAATTTATCATTATCAACTATTTTAAAAATGGGCAAAGGCTTGTCCAAAGGAGCAGCGGCAAGTGCAACTATCGATTCGAATGCATTAAACAATTATTACAAGATTTTTCCTGACGACGAGAATGAAAAAAAACGTCAACACTTGAGACATAATCTTATGAGAGAGGTTTTTAAAAGTAATTTCTCCTCTCCTGTACACGACGTATTAAATACTGGATGGGCAAGAGTATTGGATGTTGGGTATTTATTATATATATAAAATATTCTTATTATGATATGCATTCATTAGAACATAATGTCAATTAATTAATCAATCGATCAATTGTATTGATAGATGTGGGACTGGGACTTGGTTATTTGAGATGTCTGCGGATTTTCCAGGGTGTAACTTTATTGGTACAGACATACTAGTCCCATTGAAATCAGAGTTGAAACCTTTTGATGTGAAATTTGAAGAAGCTGATGTTGTTGATGGTTTACCATATGATAACGATTCCTTCGATTTTATATTTTTGAGATTTAATTTGTTTGATTATAGTGAAGTGGAATGGGAAAATGTCATCAAAGGTGAGATTTGGTTGGTTGAATCAATATGTTGGATTAATCGAGCCTCTGTTAAATAATGGTTTAATGCGATAATTAATCAGTTGTTTATTTGCTATTTTTGTAGAATTGATAAGAACAGTTAAACCGGGCGGATGGATAGAGGCAAATATTTATCACTTTATCATATTAATAATATGATGTTGTGTTTCCACTTTTCACTAACAATCCTAATTAATTAATTATAACGTCAACAATATTAAAAATAGTTAATGGAAACTGAATTAGTAGTTAATAATGCAGGACCAGCTACAGAAATGTTATTGAATGCTGGCAAGTATTCATTTATTTCTTTGAAAAATACTGATTTCTCTGGATTTAATTTAATTGTATGTTTATTTATTGCTCCCAGTAATCAAGTTTCTACAGGATAGTAATGTAAACCCATTCATAATTCACAAGTGGCCAGAAATTTTAGAATCATTACCGGAACTTGCCAGTCTACATTTGGAAAAGAAACACATGCCAATTGGTAAATGGGGTGGTAAATTAGGCGAGTCGGGTGCCGAATTCATGAAAGGTTCTTATGAGGCAATGTTGAGTAAATTTAATAAATATCTCGGTGTAAAACCTAAAGATTTTGATAAATATTTGAAAATTTATATGGATGAAGCCGAGACAAATAAAAGTAGTTTAATCGTACATCGTGTTTATGTTCAAAAGAGAAAGAGTTTATGAGCAGAAGATTTATATGCTTACAAGATGAAGAATTTATGAGGGGAAGGAAAAGAAGATTTATGAGATTGATTATTGTTATCTGTGATTACTACGATTATTATTTTTGTAATTACTTGTGATTTTTGTAAGTACTTATTATTTTTGTAATTAATAATTAATTATTTGTTATAAATTTATTTATTTTATTTTTATAAATCCTCAATCTTTTAATTTGTATAATTTATATATAATTTTAATAATAATATAATAATAATAATAATAATAATAATAATAATAATAACAACAACAACAACAACAAAATACCTGATACATTCATTATAAATTGCATCAAAAGTACTAAAATTGCTTTTATATCCAATGTTTAAAACGTCATACACCTGTAAATAAATAGACAAATAAAAAATTTATTCGCCTGCTGTCAGACGGGACGTGACAAGAATTTATAGTTGGTTCGACGATCTTTTCCCATATTATCATTATAAAGACGTGCAATCGCGTGTAACTATGTAGCAATATTTCTCATTTTAATTAACGTTGATTGATCTTTCTGGGTTTAATATATGAACAATAAAAAATGAATTAATTGATTTTTGAGATCTTGGAAAGCTAATCACAAATAGTTCACCTTGGAACTTTGCTAGTATCATATATTCATATATATCCTATCAATGGAGCAATTTTGCTTGTTGGGATTGCATTTATAAAAATTAGGATAATATATGTTAACATTGAGTATTTCGGATTTATAATTTATTGTCATATATAGTCAATCGGTCTCTAAATTTTTTTAAATCTCAAAATTAACTGTTGAATATTTAAGTGGTAATTGACATAAATATATGGATCATGGAATTTTTCTTTTTCTTTTCTTAATAAATCCTTAAAGAAAAATGCCATTACCAACTAAGCGACCCAAAAAATCTTCTAAATCTTCTAAATCAACTACAAATAAAAAAATCAACAGTAGAAATAATAAACTAAAAACTATCTATGATAATGATAATGATAATGATAATGATAATGATAACGATGATGATGATGATAACAATAAAGTTAATATAAATGATCTTAAGAAAAAACTTGATAATCAACAACAAAAGAACGATCAAAGTAGTCAAGAACAAAATAAACAAGGTTTGATTGTATCATCATGTAAATTAGGTCAAATTATTTCAAAAAATCAATTTACAAATAATTATTCCTCTGCATCTACTGTGAGTTATCAACAACATCATAATTATGATATTTTTGATGAGTTTTCAGAACTTTTAAAGAATTCAAAGAGTAACAACAAAAATAATCTTGCTCCAAAGAAAATCAATAAATACAAGACCAACGACAAAAAACAATCAAGGAAGAATCTTACGCCTACTACGCCTACACCAATTCATGTTTCTAAACTTCCACCTACCACTAATATTCACACAAACGTTCATACAACTGATCGTAATGATACTGCTCCTCCTCCAAAAAATGTAACTTCACCTACACCTTCTTCTGCTCCATCATCTTCATTATTTACACCCATACCACCGTCCACCAAAACCAATCACCAGGACGCTAAACAAACAAATTTTATTGGCAATCAATCTTTTGGTAATTAATAAACAACTTGAAGAATTATTTTTATTTTTATTTATTAATAAATCTTGTTAAATAGTCGATGATGATGACAACGATGCTATGACCATTTCTAAAGCTAATTCCATGGTTAAATCTGAACAAAATTTACCTGAAAAATCTAAAGAAACCAAGAAAATCACAAAAACTGTCACCTTCAACAACATTATTACTATGAATGACAATGATAATAGTGAAGATGATAATGATGCTAATAATAATAATATCAACAATGTTAACAATGATCATAATGATAATGATAATGATAATGAAGACGATAATGATAATGATATTACCAACCCTGACACCGTTGCTAATAATAATAATACTATCAATAATAATACTGATACTGATATTACTAATAATACTTGTATCATCAACACCTCAAATTCAGCATCTAGAAAGAAATTCTCAAACAAAAACGAGAACGGGAAAAGTAAATCATCTTAATGTTATTGTTTATATTAATATTATTTGATATTAATTCAAAACTAAATTCGTTTACATGATATATATGTGATAATAGTTGCACAATCCACATCTTTATCCTCCTCCTTGTCATCAGTATCATCTTCTATTTCTTCTTCTTTATCTACATCTACACCTACCTTTACTTCTTCAGTATCTTCTTCAATAATAGAAAGATGTGAAAGAATTCTTAAAAAACGATTAACTCCCCCAAGTTCTGATGAAGATGAAGAAATTTAATATATATAATATGTATGTGTAGCACTTATTTATAAGTTATTTATAAAATAGGAGTATTACATATATAAATATAGATATTAATATTAAGATTCAAATTGTAACTTGTATACATTATATTTTATATATTTAATAAAGTGTTATATTTTTTCTGCAAGATTCATTTCATTATGTAAATGATTATAAATATTGTTAGTTGTTTATATTATTTTTATATTTTGACGCTTGCAACATAATAAATCTTTATTTTGAGCTATTAATTAATTAGTAAAGTGAAAAAAAAATATCATCGCCATCACCAGCACAATAATAAAACCAAATAATTAATTGATAAATCAGTTATATTCGTTATATTCAAATGCCAAAGTATCAATTCGAATTTATCCACAAATTTTGCCTCATTACTATTTCATCTTCATATCCTTGCCATAAATCAATTATTTATTTAGATTGTTGAGTGTCATTAAGTAATACTTTACACAGATTTTTCATTGCCTCCTATATATATAGGGATGGGGAAGTTTGGTTTGGTTTCGTGGGAAAACTCTTTTTAAGATAAGATTTCCTTATTTTTTACCAATCATGGGGATTCGTGTGACCGAGGTGTTACAAATTATAATGAACACAAACATAGTTGAGTATAGTGATGGGTGTAAAAATTATTTTGAAAAATGACCAAGTTATTAAGTACTTAATAACTCTATTGTTAAGTACTTAA
>CAJVPN010000549.1:0-25243 GCA_910592215.1 Entrophospora candida
CTTATAGAAAATGTTGAGAAGCCCAAATTGCCCAAACTAGTTTGGGCTTTGAGAAACAGTTTGGACCAGAAACCTTATCCATCAGATGATAATAATGTAAATAATGAATCATTTTTCACCAACAATAATATCTCAACATCTCATGATAACAATCTACCTCCATCTGATGATAATAATGTAAATAATGATACTGATAACAATGTATCTGAGAAAGAAATTTCTGTTTATCAATTGTCTATTTATTTTTATTTTTGTTAGCTCATGTATTTGTTTTTGAAATCTTACAATCTTCAAACAAGAAAGTGAGTTAATTACAATGTTGGACCAAGATATAGAAAATGCCACCACTGAAATGTAAATATAAACTAAAATATTTAACAATAGATATAATGTTTTATTTATTTATTTATTTTTTTAATGTTTGTATTATAGAACTCGTCATCACCACAACCATCACCACAATTATCACCAACACAATCATCAACACCACCACAAGAATTTAATGATGACAAGGTATATATAATATAAAATATAATTACAATCATATTTCAAAATAAAACATTAATTTTTTTTTATTTTTTTTATATAGACGGGATGCACTAATTTATGCCCATGCCATTGCTTATAATAATGTGTTATTAATGTTATTAATATTACTCTACAAAAATTAAATTCTGCTTTTGGTTGTTTTTTAAATTACTTAGTAATTATAGTTTACCCAAAAAACAGCAAAGAATTTTTTGTAAGGTAATAATTTAGTTATTATTTTCAAATAATAAATAATAAAATACAAAGTTATCATTTGCTTAATTTTAAATGGTCATTGTGAATATGCAGGATCGATTTATGTTATCTAAATGATTAACAGTTAATATTAATTAAAGATAGATTTCTGTAGTACTTAGTCTATGGTAATAGTAACAGTTGTTCATCATAATAATAATCATTTTTTGATTTCCATAATATTATGGATTTTGGCTCATGATCTGTAATAGTAATAGTATTCATAATATAGATAGTAACAAAAATTATAATAGTAATAGTAATAGAATTGTGATGTTAAACAAACATTATTGATCCCTGAAATCTTTGGTAATACCAATATTCACTTTGTCTGGTTTTGTTGCAGCATGCCCCATATATAATTTGCATGTATAACAAACAGTCAATTATTTCTTTTAATTAATAAATTATAAAATTAAAGTTTTTCTTTTGTCAAGAAAAAAAAGAAATATGGTGGCAATTGTGAAATCAGACTCATTGTAGGACTCTAGTCGAATGATTTTTACCAGTCAAATGATTTGTAAAAAAAATAATACAATTATAAATTTATTATAAATGATAAATAAATATCTTTAATAAATAATCTATTTATATATCAAGGATTTCTTGGATTTTATCCACTAAATGTAAAACCAAGGCCTTCTAAATTGAGGCATACTGTAATAATAAAATAATACAATAATATTAATTAGGTGACTTGTAACAGCCTTTTCTTTGATAAAAACTCCATGTTCAGTTCTTTAATAAACTTACCATCAAGAAGATGTCCTTTTTTTTTCTGAGCATAAAATTGATTATAACAATCACTCTTCTCTTCTTTGTTTATGGAAGGTTCGAGATGATCAGAAGGTCTTTGAATATCTTGGTCATTAAATGAGTTGGGTGTTTCTCCATTAGGAGCATATCCACAATCTACTTTGTGTGCCTCTTCTTCCCAACCACTTGATAAATGTGCACTTACTGAAGATAATGCTGCTTGGAATATTAAGCCTACACCCATACCTTTGGCCAGAGAAGCACCAGTAGAAGCACCAACTTTTACAACATGTTTACCTGATTCAGTAGCACCTACTTTTAAAACATCTTGTATTATAACTTTGCCTCCTTGTTTTGTTATTTCTTCGGCTGCTTCTAGAGTAACAAAATTAAAGGTGTTTTTAGATACCTCTTGCATTGCTAACTTACTACCTTCTGTTATAACGAATGGATTTTGCCACCACCATCCTTTTGAGACTAATTGCTTTGCCCCCTCCTTCATAGTTAATTGGGCTGATTGTTGTAAAACCAGTTCCTTAGCTGTTGCCTCAGCAATAATACCTCCTGTGGCTGTTGCTATTCCTGTTCCTGCTAGTCCCACTCCTGTTATCGTTTCCTTAGATTCAAGATCCTCAAAATCATCTAAATCTAATTCATTATAGCCTCTAAGTTCAGGGAGTACCATTTCATTAATGTATACCCCACAATATTTTACATTTTCTCCACCTTTGCCTGGTTCCCCTCCTGTACCATTTACACCTTTCTTACTCCCTGCTTTAGAAATAGCAGGAGCATCAGATAATTGAAATGGACTATCTATGACTACAAAGCCAGGTTTCCCTTCAAATCCACCTTTTCCTCCTTGTCCACCATTTCCTCCTTTATGTCCTGGATCATAACTTTCATATGTTTCCGTAAATTTATCATTAAAGGTGAAAAGAAATTTCATTCCCTTTACTATGAGGTTTTCTATTACTTTTTTCCTTGAAACAAGAGCAGATTCATCTCTACTTTCTACAATTTCTTTTCCAATATCTGAACCATCCAGTCCATTGCCACCATTACCACCATCTTGACCTTGTCCACCATCTCCACCACTAACATCAATAGTTAAGGAAGAAAGATTGAAAAATTTTTTTCCTTTGGCATAAAAATGCCCTCCATTTTGACCAGGCGACCCAGGCAATCCATCTCTTCCATGAATTTGTTCACTATTTCCATCTTTTTCATCAATTTGTTCACTATTTCCATCGTTTTCATCAATTTGTTCACTATTTCCATCGTTTTCATCAATTTGTTCTTTGTTTCCATCGTTTTCATCAATTTGTTCTTTATTTCCATTTATTTCATCAATTTGTTCTTTATTTATATCTTTTTCATTAATTCCATCAACTGCTTTACTTGGTTGGTGCCAAGTGCCAGGTTTACCTTTTAAACTAATTTTTCTTTTGCCTACAACATGCCATTTGGGAGACATTAATGTCAAATTAACTCCTGGTGCAATTATATCTTCATCAATAAATAAACTGTTCAAGCTGTACACATTTACTTCAGATAGTTCTTTATCTTCCATAGCAGCATTAATATCCTCAGCTCCAATAATTAGGCCTTTGAAAGTTAACACTTTTCCTTGTTGATCTTTTTCAGGTGGAAACTTTAACATATCTATGTCCTGAATAGATTTATATATAATAGAATGATACCAGCTGCTAGTATTACCTTTAATTTTAAGTGATTCTGGTTTAATTAGCTTAATGAATTCTAATTGAAAAATTTTTTTATCAAATTCCTCTTCAAGTTCTTTTCTTTGGAGGAGTTTAGTGATTGAGGAAATTTGACAAAGATTATTTTCAAATTGTCGTGGTTCATTAGATATTTTGTTCAATTGATCACAAAAGTACTTTAAAGACTGAGACTCTCTTAATTCTTTAACTGTGCCTGAATGATTGTCTATTAATTTATCAAGGTAGTCTAGAATTCCTGGATAAAATTTATGTATCATAAAATTTTCTATGTCATCATTAAGCTTATCTGCTAGACCTTTGATAAGATTTTTTGACTCAGGAGCAATAGAAATACTAGGCTCTGGTTTTTCCAAATAAGGAATCTTTGTTATACCTTCCAGGATTTGAGATCTGTCCTCATCAGAAATAAGACCTTCTCGTGTAGGTGCATTGAAAAAAACAATTTGACTTTCAGGGGAAGATAAAAAACCAAGTATTTTTTTTTGTGTTGGACTGAAATTTCCTTGGCCATCCTGTTCCTTGAGAATCTCAAGCAAACCATTTCTCATTTCCTCCAAGTCAAGAGTCTTATTTTTTGTTACTACCAGACATAACCCTTGAACTAACTTATCCTCATCTGTGTTTTTAAAAGTTTCACCTATATTATGAATAAGATTTAAGAAGCTTCTACTCCTTGACCCTGTAATTGTAGCCTCAGAAACAGTGACCAAAACCTTCACTTTTTTTGCACTTTTGATTAACTTGTAAATTGAATAGGCATTTACAATATCCTGGACCTCACCACGTGTATCCCCAAAACCAGGACAATCCCAATACTCTTTCCAACCTGATGGCAAAGAAGTTTTTGAAACACTTCCATCGGTAATCTCACTACCTTTTAAAGGATTTTCAGTGTAAATAACAAACTCATCAAACCCTTTTCTCTTTTTACCAAACAGGGGAACTTCAGCTAAATAATTTAAGAGAGAACTTTTCCCTTCTCCTGTATCACCAATAATTATAACCACCTCTTCTTGTTGTGGAGGAATCTTTTCATTTATTTTATTAATATGTTGATGGATTTCTTCAATTTCAGGAAAATTATTTATTAACATTTGTAGAAATTATAACAATAATTTTAATTATAAAAATGGTATTAATAAAAATAAAAACAGTTATATTTAAAAAAAGACTTTTTTCGAAGTTTTCTTTTATTAATATTAATATTAACAAAAATTTACAAAAATGGTATAATGAACTATATACATATATTAAATATTGAGTGTTCATTCATCCATTCAAAACTCTATTTACGTGGTACAGTCTTTTGTTAACTATTAATATGGCAGCAAATGAAACGGGATAATCAACATCAACCATTGGCTAGCCTTAGTCAATCACTTTTCTACTTGTTTATTTATTTTTATTTTAAAATGTTAAAATTAGCTTTAAAATTTTTGACATCATCATCTATTCTAACTCTAATTTCTATATCATAGAAGTCTGATTCGTTCAATAGCTTTGTAAATCAATTACAAGTTTAATGATAAGGTATTGAATATAAATAATTACATTTTAAATAAATAAATAAAACCCCAAATATCCCTAAAAAAATTACAGTAATATACATAATAAAATAATATCCCATTTTTTTGTATAACGATTTGTATATACATTCTATTTATAGATAAGATTTATATCAAATCTTTGATGTGTTCTATAATTAATCCATCTATCAGGTACCATAAGAAAATATCTTTCCATTGCTTCTTTAAATCTATTTTCATATTGTTTGGGTGAAATAATAGTTGGTTCTTTACCACCTCCGCCCAAAAATCCTGCTTCTTTCACCCAACTTTCTAATTTCTTGTCCCATGTAAATGTTCTTATAAAATCTTTTCCACAAAAAATATATGCGCGTCCATATATAAATTAATGAACTTTTGTATAAATCTAAATTTATTTATTTTCAATAAAATAGAAAAATTTACTTACCAACTATTCCAACAACCAATTCCTGTTTATCATCATCAAAACCGACCAATAGTGAATAGTCCATAACATTATGATCCGCTAAAAATGTTGTATCATTATCAAGTGATTTACGAAGTAAATCTTTAGCATGTTCTCGAAGATATATAGGATTTTCATTTACAATGACTGTTTATTTGTAAAAAAAAAAGAAAATAATAAAAATAAATATTCCAATATCTGTAAATGCAACTAATAATAACAATAATAATTATAATTATTACTATCATTATCATCATTATCATTTATAATGTTTTACTTACGTTCAAGTAAATTTTCATCCAATAAAACTTCATTTTCCTTTCCAGTGCATTGAACATGCCGGTTTCTAATTGAACCTTTTAAATCAAAAATCTAACAAATTTAACAAATAAATTAGTAAATACCTGATTCCAGATGATATATATAGCTTTTGGTCATTATTGTCATACCTTTGAAACTTTACGTTCATAAAATAAGTTTTCCATTACAATAAGATCAATTTTCATGCTTTTCCCTGTATGTTCATTTTTATAACCAACGCGATAAAAACCAAATATCTTTGACAAAACGGTTGACTCCTATTGCATTATATAAAAATGCAAAATTAATAGTAATTGTTATATTTCAAATTTTATAAAACTATTAACTATAAATGAATATAATTTAACAACTTACATTGTCTAAAGCATTCGACATGTGTTCAAAATATTTTGGAGCAAATTTCAAGAAAGCGTCCATCTCATTACGAGACATTTGTTTCATAACCAATCGATCATCTTAAGGAACAAATAATAAATAATTTTCATTTATGCTTTAAAAAAATATACATTATTTATTTATTCAACATACCTCTTGTCTTTAAGAAAGCAGACCCTGATTTACCACCTGACGAGTCCCATTTAACACATCGTGCGAGTGATTGTATATATGTGCTTTCACAATTACATTTTCGACGTAAATTATCAAATTGTTCTGCACAAAATATTTTACAAAAAAATTGCGTAGACCCATCCTTTAATTCTTTAGGTAATAATAATATATAATCATTAAAATCATCATTATATTATAAGAAAAAGTCAAATTAAACAATATATATATATTAAAATTAATTTTACATACGACATTTCATATGTGAAATTAAATCATCGTCAAAATTAGCACCCTCATCAACATTTAAAATTCCCCAACTTGAACCTTTACTACCAAATTTATCATCTTCTGTTATAAATGTTTGATTTATTGACCGCACATTCTTTAATTTTTCAAGATATTCTTGTGAACTATATAAATATAGAAATATGAATTACTTTTTTTAAAAAGAATAATTATTAATTTCAATATTTACAAAAAAAATTTTTTTATATACAATACTTTAAAGCAAATGCAATGATAGATCCAGGTTCATCCTCCCTCACAATAATTTGGGAATTGGGAAATACATGCTCTGTTGGATTTCTAAATAAAATTAAAATTAAAACAATGCATAGATACATAATACACACCAATGTAATAATAAATGTTCTTACAAAGGATATTTTAAAGGTTTAAAGGCTTTCCTATCAGTTAAAAGGTTTGTGAGAGATCTCATCAGAGGCATTACTACTCCAGAACTGTTGTTATTAAGATTTTGATGATCTGAAAAATTATAATTTTAAAAAAATTTTTATTTCCCAAGAAAATCACTTTTTTAAATTATTAATGAACCTGATTATACTGACCTCCTGAAGTAGGCTCATTGAAATCTGGACCTAAAAATGTCAAAGCTGAATGATGGACGAATGATCCAGCAGATGTTTCATGAGTACGCGCTGCAAAAATTTCTTCATTTCCCAATGACTCATCAAAAGCATCTGTACTATTCAATGAAAAAATTTGATATTTGTCCTCTAAATTTTTTTCATAATTATCATCTACCTCCTCAAAATCTTCATCCGATTCTTCAGCTGTTGCCGTACTAACATTGCGGAATATCTCAATTGTAGGCTTTGATGTTAAGATAGTTGGTCTTCGGTGCCTGGGTTTATGTAATGCACCCATCTTATTATGATCTCGATTCTCATTTAATCGAGTTGAATTACTATTACTATTACTGTTATTACTACCACTGCAACTACCACTATTATTCTTATTAGAAGTTTCTGAAGACAAGTTTTTAATTGAAAATCTTTTACTGTTATTATTTTGTGCGCCTTTTAATTCTAAGGGTTGAATTTTTTTTAGGGATGATCTTTTTTGTGCAAAACGATCAAGTTGAACTTTTTTGGTTTCTTTATCATCAATAAGTGATATTCGACTTAATTGAGCAGATAGTGATGGTAATGATGAAGATGAAGATGATATTGGTGGAGTAGTTGGTGCAAGCGGTCCAATTGGTTGAAAATCATGTTTATTTTGCACAGTTTCTTTTGTATCATCAAACATAGTGAAATTGATATAAGATGAGAATAGATTTCTTGGTTGCTTTTTTATTGTTGAAGGGATCAATCTTGGAATTACTTCTGGCTCTTGCGTAAACTCAACCTCAGCTTGTGAATCTTCTTGTTGGTCAGCTATTAATGTGAAAATCGATTCAGATGCATTGTTTGATTTTATTGGCGATTGAAAGGTTTTAGATTCTTTCATCCATTTCATTGACAAACGTCTTGAGATTTTAGGATCCATGAATGGGAACATTGAAACTTGCGAATTGGCTTTTTCGATATCATTTTCCAAGTTTTCAATTTCATCTTCATGGTACAATTCAATATCCTTTGTCTCGTTCAATAATAATCCTCTAGTGGGTGAACCACTTAATTTTGGAAATATCGTAGGTCCCAACAATTCTTCATCCACTCTGTCAGTATCATCAGGATCCATATTTATCAACGGTAGGTCATTTAAAAGTGAGCCAGGATAACCATGTCCCAATGGCATAACATATTGTTTGACCTCAAAAAATCTTTTTAATTGTTTTGTCGTTAATCGAGGAAAATATTGTTTTGCAATTTCATCGAAATATTTATCCCAAGCTGTCACTTTCTCCTGGAGCACATACATTACATTATTTAATTCCAATGTGTCCTCGGGTGCGCTGTTCACATATGTCTGTTGAAGCTTTTGTAACATGTATCGCCTTTCAGTCACAACTCTTCTAGACATTTCTAATAATTCTTGCTTACAACATTCGATTTTATCGAGTTCAACAAAATCATAGTTAAAGTTTTTGATTCGATCAGCTACAGAATCCCAATAACTTGTAATCTTATTGCGAATTGTATCTAAATCTTGATTTTTTAGTCGAATATGAACTTCAGGCTTATAGTATAGGTGCTTAGGTGGTGCGTGTACTTCCATTAGCTTGATAGCTTCATATTCAAATTTTATTGCAAGATTATTAAATGCAAAGCATTTTTCTTGATCCTTGAATACATCATGTTGGCAATTTTCATTGCAACTTTCCAATTCTGTTTGATAAAACGACAGTTCAAGATATTTTCCAAATGAGTACTTCCATGCATCGTCTGACATTTTTTTGACCGGAGTTGGTTTTTCACATTTTTTGCAGTAACTCCATGTTAAAATACAATTTTCAAATTCGTGTACATCATGATGCCCTAAATTTTTATATTCCATAAGATGCACAGTAATTCTAGAATTTCCATGACAAAAACTTTGATAATGTAAGAACATTGGCTTATAACAATTTTGACAAATACTAGTAGAGTTAGTAATCAAGTCTTCAATATATTGGCCAATTGTGCGATCAGATTCTCCGTAATACTCCATAACCAAAATTTCAGGTCTTATACATGGTTTATGAGTTTCTTCAGAAAATTTTGTATATAATATCGTGATATTTTGAAAGGCATAAGGACTAACAATATTATTAAATGTATGACTTTTCCATGCTTTAGCCTGATAATCATATTCATCATATGCATCATTATACTCCCCTTCGGCACAGACCTGTTCTGGAGTACGTAGAATACCAGATAATCCAGTAACTGAGCTCGATTGTGACGGATGTGATTTCTCACTATCTTTTAAAGAACCAGTTTGCCATCCTGAAACATGTTTCTGATTTAATTCTGCTAATTTACGCTCAGCTTGTATCATTTTTGTAAGCAAATAAGGAGGAGGAAATTTGATAAATGGTGACACTGAAAGAATTCTAGTTTCATATGGTCTTACAATATCCTGTGTCTGCTTTGAAATACCAAGGCTTTTACTTTTACAATCTTCGTCATCATTTTTTCTATCAACCAAATTTAGATCGTAATTTAATCTTGCGAATTGCTTTAACAACAAAGCTGTTTCCAATTTAAGGTTGTAAACCACAAAAACCATAAGATCAGTAATTTGTTTGATCTTTTTCAATGTATTTATATCACCACCTCGCAACACTATTGTACAACCTAGCTCTCTCGGACAATTTTCAAAATATAGATAAGTTTTTCTTCTACCTGGAATAAGTTGATGAACAAAAGTTTTAACAGAGAATGATCCACATTTCCCTAATTTTGGCTCCGAAGTCAACTTTTCAATTGATATAATGTCTGCTCTTGAACAACGAGCAACAGCCTCTATAACAGACGATTTAACATTTAACGCAACGGATATATTTTTCTCTAATAAAAACTGTAAAGCTTTTCTAGCAACAGTTTTTTCAACTAGGACCAAATGAGGTGCTAATGCGGAAATACGAGCAACTAAATTTTTTAAATGTTCCTCCTCCTGAGCAATTACGGGATCTAAAGACATTAATTGATTTTCTACCCTGTGATACTCCAAGGCAAAAGTTAATATGAGCACCCGAGGACTCACAAGAAAACGGGGCATCTTTTTATGTGCTAAATTTTTTGTGCAGACAATTCCATGTACATATTCAGAGTCTTGAGGTGCTCCCCCAGGAATTTTTTTAATTTTAACATAATGACGAATATCAATTTCATCACCATTACGAACATTTGGATTTAAATTATCAGCCACCTTCATCACTAATTTCATTATGACATCTTCCCATCCTCCAGATAAATCTATCTGAGATTCTTGAAGAAGTTGACGTAAAAATTGTCTCATGTGTTGCAGAGAAATAGGATTCACTTCAAGTTTTACAGGAACTGAGGGTGACTTGTTATGACGGATGTTAAGAGGCGAGGATGGTCTTGGTTCCATCTGTGAGAAATCCATGACGTTTGTGTTAATTTGCTTAATATAGACACCTCTTTTCATGGGACGAGTTGGACGAGCATTAGAAATGCTTCTTCTATGATTAGAATAATTTTTATCTTTTGGATAAATGGCTCTATTATCTTCATTTCTTTGAGGTTTTTGCAAATTCTTTGCTTGTAATTTGTTATAATCGGAAGATTCATCATCACTTCCAGCATATTCTGAGGCAACAGGTGTTGGAGTAGCAGAATCATTATTAAGATACGAAATAGCAGAAAGATAAGATTGGTTGGTTAGTGAATCATAATTAACGTTACAATCATCATCATTGCTCATGAATGGGGCGATTTCAGGATCTAAGACAGCCTCAGCATTTGCAGCAGGAGTTACTTTATCTTCTTCCGGTAGGCTATGTCTAAATGGTGCAGGTGACGATGATAAAAATGTATTACTGTCATCTGCGGCTGTATTTGATCTAGATCTTGTCATAAATAATGAGGAACCAACCACCAACATTTTTTTGATACCATCGTTAATTGAAATTGTATCAGGAGATGGAGCTCTTTGATTCACAAGACCAGGTGTTGGAGGTGCCAATGAATAAGAAAATTCCGGTTGTGAATTAGGACTAATGACATTATAGTTGTCTGAAAACATTGCTAATTGAAGTTGCCTTTGAGGGATCATAAGTGAGATGTCATTTTGCCTTATATCTGATTCAAAATCAGAATATTCATCATGGCAATAATTACAAACCCTTATTGATCCATTATGATTAAATCTTGCGCCAGATATTATATTGGAGGAGCATTTGTAACAAAATATTTGACCTTAAAATTACCAAAAGTTGTAATTAATAAACTTAATATATATATATATATATATATATATATATTAATTAATAAATTAAATTATAATAAATATGCTTTGAAATAGAATCAATAAAGAAACTTGCCACAAAGACGACAATGATGTTTCCTTTTCAGAAGATTGAAAGTAGCTTTACAATCATAACATTCTTTACAAGTATCATCAGCCATCCAATAAACTCTATTGACACCCTCCCCGCGTATTCTGCGAATAGCTTTACTGACCGAGTTTTTTTTGATAACAGATGATGAATTAATTTGAAATGGTTTTACTACTCTTGAATCAAATGCATCATTCAAATATCTGACTTGATATTGTTGATCAAATAATGTAGTTGTGAGATGTTGAACACCGTTGGCCTTTTCAGATATTAAATTGGTAGAATCGTTTAAATTGCCATACTTTGTTGAATAATCTTGTGTCATAGGTTCTGACTCTAATAAAAGCACCGGGGCATTGTCAAATAATGCAGCTTCGAAAGATATAACAGGTGGTGCGAGTGTTACGCCTTGAACAAAACCTTTTTTTTCCTTATCAGGTAATAAAAGCGAAGTCACAGAAGGTTTAGTTGGTGAACTGTTGTTATTTTCTTGAGTTCCATTAATTGTATTGTTTGCATTAGTAGAATTCGTATTACTATTACTATTGTTGTTGCAGTTGTTAATAGTAATAGTAGAGTTACTTGTGATGTCAGTAGTATTTTTGGGTAGAACTTGTGTAGATGCATAAATTGTTGTTGAATTACCACCAGGAATACTAAACGAAGTTTTCACACGTTGAAGTAATTTAGAGATTACATTTTCGTTGTCTTCTTCAAAGGGTCTTTCAAAGTTAAAACTGGTCAAAGTAAAATTTTCAGTATTTTGTATTTTACTGTCATCATTATAAGTGTTATGAGTTTGAAGATTAGTTGACATCTAACAAATAAATTATTTAATTATAAATTTATTTTTTTTTATATATATATAATTTTTAAATTTTTTATAATTCATATTTACGAACGAATTTGGAAAATTAAATATTAATATTAATCAATTAGATGATATAATTGCTTGCCACCCACTAATACTAACGTAATTCTAAAAAGTCTTAATTTTTAAAAGCCTTACCAAATTAAGAACAGTGCCAAGATAAGTTACACGAATTTGGTAATAATGATATACTTAGTCCCGCAACTTTTTATTGGTCATGTAGATCCTTCAAATCCTCCAAAAATCGTGTTTTTGAAGCCAAGACTTTCCTCTACAAAGTTACGACTTCCATCTCGTTGATATGTCATGTTGTTGCGGAGAATTTGAGCTTCAAAGTTGCCCAAGTTTTACCGAGTTTACTATGTTTAGCCCTGAAATTGACGCATTACACATAAAAAAGTTAATATCCATGCATAATTATGCCAAACTTCTGGAAGATAGTCTTCACTTAATACTTCAAATGCCATAGAAAGCATCTAAATAGGAAATATGATTAATAAATTTTTTGAAAAAACAATTAAATATTGAATTGAATCAATTTTAGATGGACCATAATTCGAATCAAAGATTTTTTTCTTTGGTCATTACTTATGTGAATAGAAGCGGTTGCAGAATAACACCAGTACCGAAATGATTTACGGCTAACACATGGATTAACACTATATAATTACAATATTAAGCGTTTATATTTTAACAATACTTACAAAAATAAACCAATTTTGCTTCTAGTGGCGATAACTGGAATAAAGGCACCTAGCATTTAATAATAGTGTAATAAATGATTTTGGATTATAATCAAAAGAAATTAAATGATTGGTTATTTGTTTTTACCTAATGAACTTGTTATAAGAATTATAAAGAATGAAGTGATATGAAGACTTGGATTATATTCTTCAGCTGTATAACCACTATCACCACAAGAATCTAATACTTTATTTGTCGTAGGTTCTCCATTCGAATTCATATCATCTACGCATAAAGAAAAGCCACTACTATTACTACTATTATTTCACAAAAGTTTTGGAAAAATATAAATATATTATTTGGGACATACTGCAACAAAACCAGATTAAGTGAACATTATATCACATATACTGCAGGGTTTAGAATTTAGTGTAATTGTGATAATATTTTTCTAATAACCCTTAATCATCATTAGAAATTTAATTCTGACCTTTTCATCATTTAATTTATTTAAAAAAATAGTCTAAATTATATATACAAACTTTTTTGTTACCATTATCCTATTGATGACACTAATACTTAATACTTACAAATGGCTTTAGTCTGAGTATTTTCCTCCTACACAAGTGCTCTGACAATTCTTTAACTTATATTTTTATAAATTATTTCTATTATTATATAGTTGAATTAAAATTTTCTTTAAAATTCCAAGTCATGTGCCCACTAATTATCATTGGTACAACAATTAATCGATGCTATAAATGATTGTCATGTGGCTTATTATAACAATCCGATATATTGAAATTTTGTAATAGTAATAGTAATGTAACAAGTGGGGTGTCTTCTTCATAATGAAAGTGGAAAGTTCAACTGAAGAGTATTGTATTGCAAGTGCAAAAATTGATGGGAATTAGGTTTGATCAAGCAATTTACCACTGAGCGGGTTATAAATTTGTTATTTGGTTGGAACCAAAAGAGAGAATACAGTACCAGATGTTCAAGGACCACTAACAAAAAGAGCAAAGTTTCATGTAAATGCATTATCATTTGATCAGAGGATTTTGGACATGATTCCAGATATGATAGAAGATGAGAAATTTCATATGAATGTTAGGTGGAGTTTGAAGATGCTTGAAAAATCAGTTCGTCTGGATGAAAAGCCTCTTATTCAAAATTGCATATAGCTTTTAGTGATGACTATGAAGACCCTGGATGTCCTGAATTGATGTATTAATAGACAATTGGAGCATTTGTGTTTGAATAATAGCATCTCCATTTGAAAAATTATCATCATCTAAGTTAATAAAATATTCAGAGTTATTGTGTTTTATTTTTTAAAAAATAATTTTTACAAACAGAGCATGACTTGAACTAAATTTGATATTGTAAATGAAATTATAGCTTTATACCAATATAATTATCAAAAAATGCAGTAATAAAAAAATTTACATCTTTAACATCTTTAGTGATTTTTTAATTGCTTGCTGTTCTAAAAAAAACTTACATAAAATTATAAAATTATATATATAGGGATAGGTGTATATGAAAAACAATAATAAATATAAAAAGCAATTGATTTTTTAGAAAAAAGTTGTAATTGCGTGGTTGCTCTTCAAGAATTCCCAAGGAAAATTTTGCAGAATTAAGGAAATTCTTTCAAGCTCTTTCTAAAACAGAACAAGACATATTTTTGATGGACCAACTTAAAGCACTAGCAGTCGCCTTAAAAAGAAAACTTGATCCAATAAAAGAACTTTCTATCATTGGGATCATAATATACCTCTCTGTCAAGAAACTTATCTCAATATGTTAGGAATTGGCAGAACTTATTTCGAAAATATTAAAAATCATCTGATAAACAATGGTCTTCTGTCAAGAGTTTATGGTAATATTAAAAGAATGTCTCAATGGAAAACTAAGATGGCAATTGACAAAGACATTGCCACAATTGTAAAGAACTTTCTGGAAAATTATGCTGAGGTTCATGGATTACCAAGTCTAGGAAGAAGTAGCAATAGAATAACTCAACCAGTTGTATTTTTTCCGGCTACAAATCAGTCCACAGAGATTTTTTGGCTGGTCTGGAAGAAGATAACAAATTGAAATCTTTAAAATATGATGCATTCAGAAAATTATGACATCAATTGGCACAGATACTTGTCAACATTTTCGAAATACTATGGTAATTATTCTTTATCATCGTGTGTATAACTTTGCATTTTTATTCATTATTAATATATTAATATGAATATGGTCACGTCATCTATAAGTGAAATTTTAAAAGGTAAACCTTGAGTTCAAAGAAGTCATCAATCGTTAATGAATTAAAACATTCACGTAGTAGTGCAATTAATCTTTTATGTACAAATATTATAAATAAAAGTGAATTGAAGGGCAACCTTTAATCAATTGACCATTTGGGCATTGTAAATGATCATTTAATAGAATAAAATAACAGGCCTTTTGACCAATTGACCATTGTAAATGATGTTTTTAATTCGTGACTCTCCATTTCACCGTTTTTGCAGTTTTGTCATTTTTCTAATTATAAAAAGGATAATTATTCCCTTTCCAATGTCTTTGATATAATAAATACGAACCTTACAGTTGTATAATAAATTATCCCATTTGCAATTAACAATTATGATATAATATATTTCTTTTTGAAGAAAATGGATGAATGTGATCAAGAGATTAATGACTTTTACCAAGAGGATGATTGGATTATTATTAAGGCAAATTACTATTTCTATACTTTAAAAAAAAACTTCAACCGGTCAATACCTGATATACTCTCATGCTCCTTGAACCCTTAGAAAAGGCCACAAAGCACCTTCCAGCATCATTCTATCCAACTATGGGTGATATTCGTTTTGTCTTTGGAAGCATCCAGGTGTATTTACAATAATAAATAAAAGGAAAAGGTTTCACACAGAGTGAAATAGCAGCATCAATATCTCAAAAAATTGAAAAGTATTGGCAAATTATGGATCATTATTCAATCACTTCAATTTAGACATCTAAACCAACTCTCGGTCTTTTCAGAAGAAATAGACAAAGTGCTTGTAAACATATTAAAACAATTTTTGAAACTTTCCTGAAGCACTTTTCAATACACAATCTCCTGTAGATTATCATCAATGCAACTCGTTGATTTTCATCGTAATCCCGCATTTATTATGAATAATGTACGTAAAGAAATAAAAATTTCAGTCATTATGCAACTCTACAACAAATAATTTTTTTGATAAAATCTCTCTATTGCATTAAAACCAGAGATCTATTCTATCAACCAATAGAGCTATTTTTTTAAAAGGTAGGATATAAAGTGACTTCTATACTTTTAAAATTTGTGCAAGCCAATTATACAATGTTTTTAACGATTTTGCTCCTGTGCTTCAGTTTTAATAAAGCCAAAGACCGTTTTGATATCAAATTTGAAATTTTCGCATTAATACTTAATAAGGAATGGTCTGAAAGAAGTTTCCTTTTTGAAACAACAGTCGGTTGGTTGTAATGAGAAAAATTGGCAAGATTTTCAAAAGTTTATATTAAATGGAAAAACATTATAGAAATTTTTTTTATTATAAATAACGTTAACAAAAAAAACTCCCGATTTTAAATATTTTTTTTTTGTAAATTAAATATGAAAGAACGAATTGAATTAAAAATTAGTTGTAAAAAACTTGATGTTCTTTCAAATAGTGCTCTCCAAGTTTTGTTGTCAGTAAAAGATGCCAAAACGCATAAATGGAGACCAACATCTTATAAAACTGAAGTCATAAAGAACAATTTAAATCCAACATTTGTAACTGGGTTTGTTGTTGATTACGTATTTGAAGAATTACAAGAATTTAGGTAATTAGAAAAGTTTTTCATTTATTATTTCAAAAAAAAAAAACAAAACCTTTTCATGTTCTCCAAAAATATTAGATTTATATGTGTAAATGATACAAATCGGGAACATCAAGACTTTATTGGCCAATTTGAATGTGATTTAGGATCAATTGGTAAAGGTTTAAATTATAATATTATGCATTATATATTTTGAACAATTAATAATTTAATGGAATCATTTCGATTTAAGTTGCCAGTGAAGGGGGAAAGATGGTGGGATTTTTGACTTCACCTAATCATCCTGGTAAAAATCATGGACTAATAATTATTTCAGCTGATTCTAAAAGAAATCTAAAGTCAGTAAAAAATTATCTCTCATTTATATTATAATTAATTGAGAATATTGTGAATTAATGTTAAAATTTTGTTTATTAATGAATAATTAGATTACAGTTTCAAGCATGCAATATAGTTAACAAGGTGATTTATTAAAGAATTGATCATAAAATTAAGATATTATATATTAATATATCAATTGTTGACACCATTTAGGGGAAATTTTTTGGAGCAAAAGCAACTACATTTTTGGTTATTAGTAGAGCAAATGAAAATAATACCTTCTCACCAGTTTATGAATCAGATGTAGTTTCTTCTTCTAGTCCATGCTGGAAAGAACTTTACAGTAAATTACATATTTATTTATCGATTTTCACACAACAAATGTTCAATTTCTTGAATTTAATTCTACCTATTTATTTTATTATTGTTGTTATTAATCAAATCAGTAAGAGAATCTACTTTATGTAATGGCGATTCTGATGCAGAATTACAATTACAAGTCAAACAATACAAAAAGGATGGAGGTATGATAATAATCATCATTATAATTAGTTAAATAATTTATTAGTTAATTATTAAAATTTTTAATCATAGATAGTAAATAATGATAATGATAAAATGATAAAACCAATGTTTTCATTCAGAACATATACTTCTTGGAGAATGCTCTGCTACACTTCGAGAGATTATGGGAAGAAACAAAATATTTCCATTGAAACTTCAACCTGGCTCACAGAGAAAAATTTCAAAAGATGCAAACATAACAGTTGTTAAAGCTTTGGTACCTCCAAGTTTTTTGGATTATATTGCAGGCGGCACAAAAATTCGTCTTATGGTAGCAATTGATTTTACAGAATCAAATGGTGATCCTAGAAGTCAAAGAAGTTTACATTATAGTGGCGGAAGAGAAAATGATTATCAACGAGCCATCAGAAGTGTTGGAACAATGTAAATATTTTTAGATTTGTAATATTTTGCTTTTGTATATTTATTAATATTAATATTAACATTAACATTAATCTTTGAGATATATAGTTTAGAAGCGTATGGTTATGATAGATTATTTTCTGTTAGTAGAATCATAAATAGTTTATGATGAATGATAATCAAATAATCAGAAGAAACATAATAACAATGACCATTGTATTTAATCATTAGGTTTATGGATTCGGTGCAAAATTTAATGGAATATTGTCTCATGCTTATCCTCTTAATAATAATCATCAGAATGTAAGTATTTCTTCTTATTAATATTAAGATATGTACATATTCACTTATGTATATATTATTCATTTATAGCCACAAGTTGAAGGCGTAGAAGGCATGTTGTCACTATATTTACAAACATTAAATACTGTTGAATTATATGGACCAACCAATTTTTCTCCAGTACATTTTTTTTTAAATTTCATTATCTTGCCAATTTGAATCTTATCTCATATCAATCAACATATCATCTAATCATCTAATTGTCAACTTGTAGATTATAAAGCTGACAGCTAACAAAATTGAATCAGAATTAGAAACAGGGAGCGTAAGTGCCTATTATATATTATTCATAATCACAGGTAATAATAATATTAGTAATAGTATAACTAGATGATCTAGAAAAATTCAAACTTATTAATTCATTAATTCATTTGTTTACCAACTAATCAATTAATAATAATTATAATTCTTGTTAGATGGTGTGATAACAGATATGGATTTAACAATTCGTTCTATAATTAATGCAAGTTCACTTCCACTTTCAATTGTTATTGTTGGTGTTGGTGACGCAGACTTCTCATATATGGCTAGGCTTGGAGGTCCATTAGTTGTAAGCATATATTATATTTGATTAAAAATCTTTGGATCATAATTATTTATTTATTTAATAATTTTTTTTGGCATAGTCGAAATCTGATGAAACATTATCTGGAACAATTGGGAGAAGCATAGTACAATTTATAGCTATGAAAGATTATCAAGCAGAAGCAGCTGGATATTCATTGCCAAAAGTATTACTAGAAGGAATACCAGATAAATTTTTGGACTACATGAATAAAAACAAGATTCCACCAAAATCAATAAACAAAGAAACATAGACTAACTACAAGTTGATTTGTCAAAACATCTAATGAAACCACCACCAGCTTATGCACATGATGCACAAGTTAAATGCTAATTTGTTATACCTCACTCAATTAGAATATTATTTATTAATTTATAGATTTACTTTTTAATTATTATTTTTAATTCTTATTATATTATGTTCATCTTCAAAAGAAAATACAGCAAGTGTCCTTATATTTTTTTTTGACCAGGATGCATATATTAATATATAAAATAAACATTTCACTATTATCAAAATTGAAAAAATGGATGATTCATTCAAAGTTTTTTTTCCCCAGAATTTTTAAATAATTGATTTTTTTTATAAATGTTATTATTATACTTATGTTGGGGAATCAGGATTTATATTATTTTTTTATTTACCTTATTGGTGAATGGTGGTGCTTTTCATGATTACTTTTCCAAGGACCACCTCTAAGTGCACGCTCTCATTCATTTCCAAGCTTGGGGATTAGAGATAAATGCACACCTCTCCCCTTGCACTACATAGCCTTTTTTCATTTCCATATATAACTCTCTTGAATGCATACCCGGGACTTTCACGTGATCGTTTCCCAATAAAAATCGTGTGACAGACGTTATTTTTCCCTTTGTGTGTAGAAAAAAATTAAAGAATTGGTTTTTGTAAGAGTTGATAAAGAGTTGAAATTTTATACTTAGTAAATGATGGTAAAGAATATATAAAGAATCAAATTTATTATTAGTAAGAGATGATAAAGAATCATCCTGTAACAGGCAAGTAAGGAATTGTTTACTTTATTAAGTAATAGGATAATAAAGAGAATGCTTTCTTTTTAATAGATACAAAGCTTATCAGAACAAAAGAACAAGAAAGCAGATAGAAAAGCCTATGTAGTTGAAATTATTATAAATAAGACATGAATCAAGGATTTTTATAAATATAATATTTTTTATTAGTGTCACATGCAACCAATGAAATGCTTTGTTTCTATAAGTACATGCTATCACTCATTCCCAAAGAGGTGCAATTAGAGGGGGGTTGACTCCTTTGGAGATCTTAGTGTATCGAAAAATTCATAATCATCATTTCTTTGTGGTTTTCATCATCACTCATTAAATTTTTTCTATATGATTGTTCCACTGATCATTTTGTCCTAAGCTGCATAAATAAAATTAATAGATATAAGCTATTTATCATATTAAAGCTTGGAAAATCCTATATACAGGAGGAAGGTCTTGTATATTTAGGATCACCCTTAAAGCTTCGTTGATCATAGTTATCAGTTCGTCAACTTCAAAAGAGTAGATGGTACTCACATTGTATCATATCTTTGAAGTCTTATGTAGCCATCCAGAGCATCCATTATAGTAAGCTTACAACTATCATTGCAAAATATGGTGAGCTCTGATATTGAACACCACCATATTTTCGGCAATACACAGTGAGTCTCGGTATAACGGATATGTTTGTTCCAGGAAATTTATCCGCCATCCATTAAAAAAAATCATATTATTCTTTAAAAACAATGCTGTTTAAATTGGCTACTACTTGCGTGATTGATTCAATCATTAACACCAAAGGAACAAAATTAATTATTTCGAAATAAAAGCTATTTGTTTGTTTATTTATTAATGTATGGTTTCTATTCGTAATATAATTTTACTTTATATTCGCTTTATTTGTTTTTGTTTTATTTGTTTTATTTGTTTATTCGCTCAAATTATTTGAATTGCTTGAATTATTTTTTACTCAAATTATTCCTTTTATTCGAATAGAAACCTTATTATCTACTTACTACTCAAGGTTATGATATTATTTTTAGTATTGCAATTAAGAAAGCTCCTCACAAAGAGCTTTATTATTTTACAATCTTTAGACGATTTAAGAAGGGGGTTTTTTTATATTTCTTTCTTGTAGTAATGGTAATAATATTATTATTTAATTCCACCACCACCACTACCAAAAATTCGTTGACCGTTGTAATTATTATATTAATAACGGTTTTTATATATTTATTATTCATTTTATCATGTATTTATTAACATTAGTTGTTAAATATTTGGTCAGCACTAGGTAAATATCGAAAAAAGACGATAGCCACTGGATCCGTTGTCTTTAGTCGATAAAATTATCTTGAACACAAGAGTTATCTTTAGTTGATAAAGTTGTCTCAAAATCGCTTTACCCTACAAAAAGTGTCCAAGTCTAGAAAATTAGTTTATAATTAATTAATCCGAATGTATATTAATATAATAATAAACAATTTGAATCTCATGTATTTTAAAGATACCTTTTTCTTGAACGAAAGAAAACAGCCATATTAAATAAAACCTAAAAATCATCCACTGGTAAAACTTATTCACTCAATTTATTTTATTGCGATCAATTATTTCGCTTTCCCGTCTAATAACAATAACAACAGTAATAACTATCTCTTAAACGGTCAGAGTATTCTTTAATGGTAACACAAAGTTAACGATCAGCAAAGTCAATCGACCAACTTTTAAAGAAGATTTTACAAAAACCACAAGTACAACAACTGGATTTTTATTTATAGGAAAAATTTATCGGCTATCAATACCCGATTAACCGTTTAAGGGATAATAATTGGAAATTTATATCAATAAGTTGGGACGCTCTAGGAAAATCGGTTTCGAGACTTTTTGATCAAAAAAAATTTTTTACATAATTGGTGAAAAAATTATATGCTGTTTACTTGGTACAAAAATAAATTCTTGAGGCAACCAAAATTTTCTTTGAATCTCATAAATAATTTAATAAATTTAATAGTCACGGAGACCCCATAAAGTGTTACATATGTAAACTCGATAAGTCGGTCATGTGGGATGAGCTCATATGACCGACTTATCGAATTAAATTACTTAAATATTAAGAAAATGGAGTGAAAATTTTGGCCGACTTATTGAGTAAACCGACTTATCGAGTTTATATATGTACTAATTCATAATTTTTATTATAACTTTAACCTTTCTATAAAATTTAAAATTTAAAAGGAAAATGGATACATGCCTTATTATTATTAATCAATATTACACGGAAATCGTAGTTATCCACAAAAAATATCCGCAATCGCCAAATCGATTTCTAAATAAGGATAACATGCACCCAACCCACCAATAAAATTGGATATTCTCATGATTCTGCGCAAAATTGCGGTGATTATAATCGTTTTCACAAAAAAAAAAATTTTTTTATATATATATATTACTACGAATCGATCATTCAAATTTATTTTATTGCAAATTATTTTGCTCGCGGCCAATAATAATGGTTATAATAACAATAATAGTAATAATTATAATAATTGAATTTTTATCAATCAATAAATATTAAATATATATTTCAAAATTTATTTTATTATTAAAAATTATACATATTTCAAAATTTATTTTATTATTAAAAATTATACATGTTATTTTATTATTAAAAATTATACATATTTCAAAATTGATTTTATTATTAAATTATAATGTGTTCTCGGGATTATGAAAATATTATAAAAACTTACCAAGAGGTGGCACCCGCCAGGTAACAATGGCAATTCTTTTCGATAAACTGGAAGAATTGCCAAGAAACCAGTAAAAAAAAGAAAACGGTAGTCGAACAAAACTTGGAACAAGAAAGGGAAAATTTAAAAATTTATAAAAATTAAATGATAACCGGTGATCAAATCCGGGTGATCAAAAAGATCAGAAGTGGGGATTAAAAGGAATTCAAAAGGGTATCGGTCCACAGTTCTACTCTTACTGAGAGAAAAGAGAACTGAAAAGAGAAAAGCAGGATCGAAGAACTAAAAAAAAAATTTTTACAAAAGAAATGATGAAAAATGTGAACGATGTAACAATATAACAATAAAAAACAATACAAAAAAAACTTAGCTGGTTTCCAAGAAAGCCTCTCGACTAAAGAAATAAGAAGTACATAAAATTATTATTAATAAATAAAAAAAATAAAGAAATGATAATAAATAAATAATAAAATAATCCCGAGAACATTTCAAAATTAAAGGAAAAAGGGAAGAAATTGATAGCGAAATTTTATGAGAAAAAAAAAATAATAATAATAACAATATTCCAATAAAAGGGGGCTATATATATATGTACGCGAATATACTGATCGGCAGAAATGATTATTAATTAATTTTTTTTTTTAATATATGCATGTCAGCCAGAACTAACTTGTTAAGACGATGCTTTGTTAAAACAAAATACACACGATAAACCGGTATTTTCTATTATCTCGTTATTATGGAAACCAATCAGATTTTACATGGTGTGAACTTTGATTAAAACTTTCAAAATTTGGTTTTAACTTTTTTATCCATAGAAGTTCCATTTCATCAATCACTTTTTTCTCTCTTATTCACTTGAAGATAAGTTCTTTTTTGTAAAAAAGAATTAACATTTTTACATGGGCGGTCCCAAAGAGAGAATATGAGATTGGATGATATTGATCAGAGAAATAAGAGGTGTTACTTAGATTGTATAAAAAAAATTTTTATCTTACATCAGTATTTAGTGTTAAATTGGTTAACGTGATTATGTCATTGTGGGAACCAATCAGACTTTACATGGTGCGAACTTTGACCATTAAAACTTACAAGGACGTTTTTAACAAAGGTCAAAATTTGGTTTTTTTGCATAATAGAAAATTCTTCCGTTGATTTCACTTCTTTTTTGTAAAAAAGGATTACCATTTTTGCATGGGCGGTCCCAAATGAGAGAAACATTCGATTGGATAATGATATTGATCAGAGAAATAAGAGGTGTTACTTAGATTGCATAAAAAAAATTTCTATCTTACATCAGTATTTATTGTTAAATTGGTTAACGTGATTACGTCATTGTGGGAACCAATCAGACTTTACATGGTGCGAACTTTGAACATTAAAACTTGCAAGGACGTTTTTAACAAGGGTCAAATTCTTCTGCTGCTTTCACTTCTTTTTTGTAAAAAAGGATTACCATTTTTACATGGGCAGTCCCAAATGAGAGATTGGTAATGAAGTTGTTCATTTAGTAAAAAATTTACCAGCTAATAGAACTTTTAATATATACATGGATAATTACTTTACAAGCATCAATTTATTCAAATACTTGAGGGATAGAGGAATTGGTGCATGTGGTACAGTTTGTAAAAATTCAGCAAAATTTCCTAGTGTTTTGAAACCAAAAGTGAGGACAGACTTAATTTGGAATACACTTTCTGGAGTTGTGGTTGATGAAGTTTTGGCTCTTTTGTGGATAGATAATGGTCCTGTAACAATGCTTACTACAATTCATGAAATTACAGGTCCAAATTCTCTATTCTGAAATAATTCCTTGACCAATTCATTCTCTAGCTTTGTCAATCTCTCTGAATAATTAATTTTTCACAATGTTGATAATTTCTTCACTCGATTGCAAGTTGCCTACAAGAAAAGAAAGAAATTAAGCATAAAAGTCTTCTCA
This sequence comes from Entrophospora candida, assembly GCA_910592215.1. Classification (NCBI taxonomy): domain Eukaryota; kingdom Fungi; phylum Glomeromycota; class Glomeromycetes; order Entrophosporales; family Entrophosporaceae; genus Entrophospora; species Entrophospora candida. Next base: position 24,677 of record CAJVPN010000549.1, read on the forward strand.
AATGTGGGTAATCTTGTTGTGATAACTTTCAAATTAACTACCCACCTTCCTAATATTGACATCTATAAGGTCAATGATTATCACATGGCTTTAAAAGTTTATAACTCCTTGTTAAAAAAGAAGGGAAAAAGTAAGCTGATAGAATTAAAACTAAATATCTAAGCTTCATTTCCATCAGTTTACTTATTAGAAAGTCTTTGAGTTATAAGGCGGACCATTTTATATTAATATTAATATGTCTATTCGTAAAAATTTCGGAATGATTTTCCTTGTGATTTCCTAAAAGGCTGATGATTTTTTCGTGATACAGAAAATGACTTGTTGAATAAAATTCTGAAATTTTGTAACACAACAGGAAAAATAATTTTTTTTCTCAACTCACATATAATAATAATAAAAAGAAATCGAAAATGGATTTTCAAAATCGACCAGGTTGGCATCATATTATATTTGGAAAAAAAACATAGAACCTTTCTTTTAATTTATTTGTTTTTTTTGTTTTATTTGCAAATATATAGGATCAAAGGTTGGTAGTGGTGGTGTAGCTGGATATTCAGAAACAAATGT
>CAJVPN010000550.1:0-25216 GCA_910592215.1 Entrophospora candida
TAATTCCTTTTATTATATCAATGAATGTGATTTGGTTTTTGTCTTGGTATATTCTCCAATATGTTTTCTCATCAAACGTATTTCCAGGAACCAAATAATTTATTTCTTTTATTTGTTTTACTAAGTCTTTTTTTGTCTCTTGAATTATAGTGAGTTCAGCTATTGCAGAAGGAATGTTTGGGTCATGTGATTTTATAGTGTTGTGACATTGAGGTGATCAACAAGGGGAAATTTTGTTAAAAAATAAAATTAGCAGTAATGATTCATTTTTATTACTCGAATTTAGAAGGCATTTCTTAAACTAAAGCTTAATTCTATTTTAAGAATTTATAAATTAATTAAATGTTAAAACATTTAACGGTGGCTTTAATTATTTAAAAATAAGTTTATCTATTATTATATAAATCAAAGGGACGGAAGGGATGTAATTCATAGTCAACTTGAGCTTTTTTTTTTACTGGTCCAACATCTTTTCTTTCTTAAAGCTTAAAAAAAAAGTTTGGCAACGCTTAACTTAACTTGATGTTACATTAACGTAAATGATAACATTGACGTTGGCGTTGACGTTAACGCTAACTTTAACTACTCTATATACACAACTTGATCATTTTCGTAACACTTGAAATTCCCCTTTTTTTTCGAAAAATTCCTTTTTTAAACAAATTCTATATGAAAATGACCGAAAATCTCCTTTTAAAAGTTAAATACGTCTACTAAATTAAATTCATCATATTCTTTCGTTAATTGTTTCATCGATTCAAATTGCGAATGAATATTTAATTAGAAGTCAAAGTTTTAACATAATAATGTCACAAAACCCAGTAATTGAAGTAATTCGTAAATTACAAGAACCCATGCCGCAGTATGTGTTGGGTCTCATTCCTGTAATCTTAATATTGGGGACAGCCCCATTTGGATCTTTGATAGTCAAACTGACCTGGGTTTTTAGGTGTCTTGGTTCTCCTTTCACAGGTCTGTTTTATCACTTTAACATTAAAGATGACCCGGTGGAAATGTGTATATATTGGCTCCCAGAAGAATATTTTGTTACAACAAATGGAGAAATACTTGACTTCCAACCAGTTGGCCTTCATGTTAAAGATATGCTGATTACTTCGGAGCAAAAGAAAATTCTTAAAAACTGCACAGCAAATTCATCTGTGTTGGATCGTTTGTCCTCGTTGGCATCTGGATATTATATAACTGTTGGAATAATTTTAGGAATTTCCAGTATGGCGGGACAATGTATTAATGGCAATTGGTCCTTTTTAACTGGATCTTTTTTATGGAGTATCCCGGTGATTGTTAGGAGAACATTTGGGACAGGGATCCTTGTAGTCAAGGATCCTAAAATAGAGTTAAGGGGTCACTTAATAAGAGTGTTAGAAGAAAATGAAGACATGGAAAACATAGAATTAGCCATACAGGATGAAAACTCAGTTGACAAAGAAAATTTGGTATATTTTCGCATCCCCTCACCAAGTCACAAAAAACGAAAGTTTATATTTACTACTTTATTCTCGGTAATATTACCATGGATATCAGTAGGCATGGCCTACCTCAATCCTCCAATCGGATTTTTTTGTAGATCCAAATTTCTTACAGCATTGTGCACTATATGGACATTCAACAATCTTGTAGCATGCATTTGCCACATTAATTTTGGATATGGCTTTTTAAAAAGAAGAAGAACGAAAAAAATTATTCACTTTTATTTTGTTTCATCTGGTATTATAATAACATTACTTTTGCTTCTGTTGGTTGTGCTGATCAATGAACCGTCATTTTGGGTTTATATGTTTGGAGATGAGTGTGTAGTTGGTCCCTGCTTTTTTGAAGATTTAGGAACATAAACATCTACCTATAGTATAAAGATTACAGATTATCTTTTTGGGGAAAGGTCTCTCCAGTTTCCTAAATCTTCAACAAAAAATTTCAACACACATGTTCAAACTCAAGCATAGCAGCTTAAACGAAATTTATTGGTTGAGATAACTGTTTTAATTCATCTTTAAATTTTATCATTTATTATAATTTTACTAAAAATTGTCAAATAAAATTTAAAATAAAGCTTTACTTTTTACATTATTTTGAATCATTTTCTAACTGAATTTGATAATTAGTTAGCTTTTAAATGAATAATACCCTATAAAAAATTTGGCATGAAATGTATGGAAAACTGTACGGAATTTGTATGGAATTTCAGTATCAGGTCAAATTCCGTACAGTTTTCCATACATTTTCCGTGCCAAGTTTTTTATAGGGATAGTGTTGAATGTTACTGTCTTTTTTGCAATTATATTATTATAATAAAGAATACATTCATCCCACAAATTACATCATCTGACTTTCAAATATCTATTTTAATATTAATAGGTGAAATGAAACAGGCGATGTGGGTTAATGGCCAGATACGTAGGAATGGAGCGGTTTGGTTTTGTGAATTATTATTATAGAAGTTTGCCAAATTTTGGCAAATAAAAAAATTTAGTTCAGTTTTCAAGCATGAACAGGCGTGGTGTGGTGTGGTGAAGACGCAGAAGCCCGTCTCCTGTCCTTTTCTATTATTCATGGGAAAGTCTTGAAAAGGACAGGTGAAAAAAGGATGGGTTACTGTGCCATTCCCACCCGTCCTACTGCTCCTTTTTATTATTTGCGGGCAAAGCATGAAAAGGACAGGCGAAAGGTGTTTGTCATAAATATAATTTTTAGTAAACAGACTGCAAAATTGGACTATTATAATTTCCCGTCTCTATTTATTCCTTACCTAAGTCTTGATTTTTATTTTTTTATTATGCAATTAAGGCTAAAACTCATGTAAAAATAAAATAAAAAATCATAATAGATAATAAATTAAAATATAATATAATCGGACACATGAAAAGGACGGGGCAGGTGTGGCTTGAACCCATCCCCCGTCCTTTTTATTTTGCATTACTTTTATTAATATTTATTATACAATATTGCAAATATTGTTAATGCCCGTTTTTTTTAAGAAAACATCAGGGACGGGTGGTAGTGACGCAGCAAACCCGTGGAAATCTTGAGAAGGACGGGTGAAAAAGGCCATGAATAATAGAAAAGAACGAGGGACGGTCACTATTCCACACCCGTCCCTTGTTAATTTCCCGCCCTTTTTTGTACTATTTCGTACCATTGCCTGTCCTTTTCTAGTATTCATGGCTAATCATGAAAGGACGGGGGACGGGTTGAAGCCACACCTTCCCGTCCTCAGTCCTTTTCATGTGTCCCTTTCACAAGGGAGCTGATTAACATCACTTTCATGTATAAAATATAATGCAACACATAGATAATAAAGATTGTAATTCTATCGTTTAATGTAAATAACCATCTGAATGATAATTTAAAACCATTGTGTAATTTTCATTATCTGGGAATTTAGGCATTTAACAATCATCAATGATTTAAGTTTGCAATAACTCTCTGCCTGAAAATAAATATAAGATCTATTAGTATTATATAATACAGTTTTATTATAAATGACAACTATCAACCTCATCAAAAAAGCCTTTTCTTGGATTACTTGAATCATTTAAACCTTTAAATACTACCTTTTGCCTTCCTAAATATAACTAAATTCCTTTTTATTTTCATCATAATCAATTATTCTTCCTCTTGTCCATGCAGCAATATAAATTGAACTAAATCCACCTTCTGTCAACTTTGTTACTTCTTTCAAGATATCCATTCTAAAATATGAGTTGGCAAAGTTGATTTCATTTGACATTGTTGAATAAAATCATCAATTATGTTATCTTGAGATGTCCAAGTAGTGAAAAGACTTTGTAGTTGTAAAACTAATACAACCTTCACAGAGTCTATCAGAGTACCTTGTTGATTATTTACATTGGTTACATTCTTTTGATTTGCCCAATTTAAATGTTGCATTATTTAATTCAAAATTATAAATAAATCTTTCTTTGCAACATTTTTAGAAAGCTCTTTGTTTTTTTTGACTAATGAAAAAATAATCTTTACTCCTTTCTCTATCGGAATTAACTGCTGCATTATGATACATTCATTATCAATTTTATATACAAATTCCCTTTCTTTCTAGTGATAACAGTTACATTATTTGTAATAAACAATTTTCTTATTATAATAATAAACTTCTTGGTGATAAAATAGTTTATTTAAAATTTTCTCTAACAAGATTAAAATTGCATTGTTTAAAGAACAATTTTATCTCTGGTGATTGATTCATTGTGATTCAGCAATAAAAGAAATTTCTGCATTCTTTGTTTTCTCCTTTTATCACTTTTAATCTTCAAAGTTAAAACTGTGCCAAAACTTGTCTTACATAAAGGTCGTTCTACATACCAATATTGATCAACTTATGTTGCTTCAAACACAGGCACTAAAGACAGCTCAAGCACGTTTTATTTTATTAATTTTACTATTACACACAGTTAACTAACTTCAAAGCCAAAATTCAAAAAAACATAGAGTTAACACAACTCATATGTATGTAAAAGTTCCTCTACATACCAATATTGACCTGCCTATGTGTGTTTCAAATTCAAGCACCAAAGACAAATCAAATGCATTTTGATTTTATGAAATGTAACAATAAAAGAAGAAATAGTTTTAATTTGTAAAAAAAAGAATGTGCATTTTATTTTGAAAGAAAGTACACAGAAAAAATTTCATTCTTCAACAGATTGCTATCTCTTAAGTAGTAGGTGGGTCTAATTATTGTACTGCGGGTTTGGTATATCCTACGATACATGAATTATAATATCCAAGCAAAGGAAATTGGAGCAGTCATCTTATATGCTTTGTATTTGCATCATTTTTTGATTTTAAGATTCAAAATGGCAGATTTTATTTATAATTTAAGTTTTAATGTTAAATTTATTAGTTCATGTTGTAAATACTCTATTGAATTCTCATATAAATTGTTTATTAATAAAGAATGGATGGATGAAATCTATAAATTTTTAATATGGAAGAAACATATATATATTACTACTATACTTTTGCACATTTAAAATATAATCCACCTCTGAGAATCCAGGTCTTAAATGATATTCTAGTTATATATTGTTAATTTTAAATATAGGGAATTATTAAATATGTATATATGATTTAATTAATGTATAATAATTATTCATTTTAAAATTAATAAATCACGTACAATAATAATACTGTTAAGAAACTCTAATTGTGATTTAAATTGTTCCTGAAAATATCATCCTGTTATATCACATTAAATTCCATTTTATTATCATTACTTGTCCCATGGACCCCTTGCACAGCAAAAATGAAGATAAATATTATAATAATACATGTCTTTACTATTAGCAAACCAGTTTCTTTTTGATACTAGCTTATTTGCTATTTCATTTTCATTTTCTTTATAGCTTTAATTAAAATTTACAAATAAAATTTAATCAAAATATCAAATTTTAACGAACGAAGATTTTTAGTAAAATTCAATTTTTGGCAGTCAAAGCAAAGAAATTTGAGTTAATGAGAAAAACGAATAATGATAAATGAACCACTACTATAATTCTGACCAATTCCATTAAATTGATCCTGTATCTTTTTGTTCATTATGCTGGAACATGTTCCATGTAATAATAACGATAATCGTAATTATAATAACGCATATAAAGGAATAGTCTTCATTGTATATATATTTTATTATATATAATTAAAAAAATTTAATTATATAATAAAATGTATTCTCTATATGGTCATAATAATAAATTTCTATTTTCTATATTTTCTATTAATTATCTACAAAAAAAATTAAATTATCTATCTATTGATTTCTAATTTTTTACATGAAAAATAATTTTCATTATTATTTTTAAATAAACATTAAATTATATAATAAATAATAATAATAATAATAATAATAAATAATAATAATAATAATAATAATAATAATAGTAATAGTAATAATAATAATAATAATAATAATAATAGATGTAATTAATTATACACTTAATTTTGCTAATAGCTTTTGTTGTTTTTTCAAGCTTTTACTAAAATAATATGCAAGAAGATTTCGTTGTAATCTATTTAAAACCCCAAGATATTGAAACATTGAATTATCATTTCCAAGAATTGAATAAATTGCTACAAGTGATTCCACAACAGATTTACGAATTTCAGATCTTGAATCATTAAATCCCTAAAGAATTAAAATCAATTAATCAATGAACTAATGAATACGTGCATACGAAAATTTAAATTTCAAATTTTACCTTTACTGCTAATGGAATAATTCTGCCGATTTGTTTTTTCAAAATATTCTTGTCTATTTTTTCAACCAATTTTGTTAATACCACAAAAGTTGATCCTTTGACACTATATCTTGACGACGAGCACCCATTCTTACTAACATTATTACTATCAGAGTTTGGTATTGCAAAAGGGTCACTATTATTGAAAAGATCTGTTTCCATAATATCAATCAATAGATATAATGTCATATTACTATCAACTATTTGAATATAAGTATCTAAAATTAGTGAAGCCTGAATACAAAGCTAAATAGAATATATTAAAATATTTCATTAATATGATTTATTTGTTAAAAAAATTTATGAATTAATCAGTTAATTATTACTTACATGAATGAATGAATCAGCTCTAAAGTATAATAAACCTTTTAAAACATCCTTTTCTCCATTTACATAATTGGATTGATTGACAATTAATTGACCAAGCAATTTCAAAGCCATTTCGTTTGACTCTAAATTGTTCTTTAAAAACATTTATTATTTTCAATAAAAATTGCTAAATAAAATATAACTAATACCAATGGTAATATTATTTGAAATGCTTACTGATTTACAATGGCTTAAATACGCTATCAACGCACTCACGATTTCTCTAAATCTTTCGCCATATTCCCATATTTCTTCTATAATTTCATTACTTAACTCGCTAGTTTCATTGGATAATTTAGTCAATTGATAGAAAAGTACATCATCAGCATCATAATTACACAATCGAGCTAGTGATGTGACAAGTAATAATTTTTTTTTTTGGATGGAAACTAAATCAATCGTACGTCCTAATGATTTTTTTGAAAAAATAAATTTAAATATTTTTATATTTATAGGAAAAAAAAATCAAATTTATAATTATTAACCTTTTCTTTCAGATTTAGTATTAATCTTGTTATTATTATTATTATCATCATCATTATTTGTTAATGATTGATTCAAATCATTATCAATTGGATTGTTTGATGGCTGTGATGTAATTATGTTTACTGGTTGTATTTCTTGCATTATATCAGATTGAGAAGAATTAATTTTGTTATGGGTCTTATTATTATCATCATACATGATCATATGCTCATTCTCCAATTTTAACTTGATATTATCATTATCACTACCACTGATACTACTATTAATAATAATATTGTTATTATTAACAGTAATGACTTCTTGTTCTTGTTCCAATGAACCAACATTTTTTTCTTTATAGTTAATTAATTTTTCATCATCTTCATCTTCAACTTCATCATTAATTCTTCCCAATTTATTTTCAAAAGATCTTCTCCATATTTCTTTATTACTTTCAATCAAAGAAAAATCACTCTTATTCTGCTTTTGATAAGAATATTTAACCAATTCTTCTTTTTCTTCTTTTTCTTCTTTTGCCTCTTGTATTCTCATTATTTGTTCCTCCGGCTCTTCTTTCACTTCTTCCAAAAAATATTTTTTTGGTTGATCTTTTGGTAATGGTGATGATGGTATTTTTAAATCATCATCTTTAATAATATTTTCTTTTGGTGGATTCAAATTATTATTATTATTATAATAATCACTACTACTGTTATTATTACTATTATCGTAATTGTTATTAATATTATTTTCTTTATAGAATAATATCTCATCATCATTTTTGCTGTTATTATCTCTAGAATGATACGTCTCCCTATCATGTAACATACCTTTCTCTGCAAATTTTCTCTGTAACAATTGTCTATCTCTTTGATCATTATAATTTTCTCTTGGGGCATATGATTTCTCAATATTTGAATTATTACTATTATTATTATTACTATTATTGTCACCTTCATGATATTTTATATTGTTATTATTACTATTACTATCATATTCTTTTAATAATAATAATCTTCGATCTAAATTTGTTGGATTTTCCATTTGTGATGGTAATAATTGTTTATTATAATTGTCTCTTTGATTATTAATTAGGTTTTCTTGACTATAATGTCTATTATTATTACTATTATTACTATTATTATTATTATTATTAATATTATTATTAATGTCTTCTTCATTAATCCTATTATCACTATAAATATTGTTAGGATAATTAGGATTTTCTCCATAGTTTGCTGTCCTATATAAATTGTTATTACTATTACCATTAATACTATAACTATTATTGTTATTGTTGTTCATCAATTCTCTTGATGAAAATTGCCTCCTTAAATGTTCCTTCGATGAATGAAAATTGTTTTTATTTAAATTATTTTCTTGGTAGTAAGCATTAACGCTAACACTATTATTGTAGCCATTGTTACTATTATAACTATTATCATCTATATTACTTTGATAGTTGTCTCTTCTATTTAACGGCATGTTTCCATCATTTTTTTCTACAAACCTTGTATATTCTCTTCTATCATCATTACTCCTAATAACATTATTATTTATAATCCTATGGTTGTTATTAATACTATCTTCACTGGTCTCGTATCCTTCATCTTTATTATTATAATTGTAATTATTGGTATTATCGCCCGTTGCATAATATGACGGTGATGATCTTGGATTAAGATTTGAAAATGATGAGACACGTTTAAGATTATTAAAACTGGTTGAATATTTTAACGGCGAGCTTGGTGGTGACGATCGATTATTATTATCATTGTAGGGATTAGTAGGTGAGCAATTTAATGGTGGTGTTAGATTTGCTAATGATTTTCTCCTTAAAAGATTTGATCCTGGCATTATTGAACGAGGCATTATAGATGGTAGTTGTGGTGACGATAAATCGTTATTAAGTTTAATAGCCTCGTTATTATTACTGTTATAATAATTTGTATTGTTGGTGGTATTTGATTGTTCTGACATTACACTAGAATAATTGCTCATACTACTTTCTGATCTAGGAATACTAGACTTTCTCGGATACCCTCCAACATTACTACCACCGCCATTTACTGAGCCAATCGAATCGGCTTGTGATCTTGAAGAAGGTGTGACTGGTCTTGATATTTGTGTCGGACGATGTGAAGACGGCGTTGAAGGTCTGTATGTCATTGTTGGAATATTTGTTGTTGATGAGGATGCTGCTGCCGCCATGATAGGCCTTTTGGGAGATGGTGTGATGGCACGATATGTTGTAGTTTGACGGTTTGGAGATGGTGTAGTCGAACGATAAGTTGACGGTGTAGTTGGACGGTTTGGAGATGGTGTAGTCGAACGATAAGTTAGACGATTCGAAGATGGTGTTGTTGGTCTGTAAGTTGTAGTTGGACGATTCGAAGATGGTGTTGTTGGTCTGTATGTTGTAGTTGGACGATTCGAAGATGGTGTTGTTGGTCTGTATGTTGTAGTTGGACGATTCGAAGACGGTGTTGTTGGTCTGTATGTTGTAGTTGGACGATTCGTTGATGGTGTAGTTGGACGATAAATTGATGCGATACTGGATCGGTGTGATGATGAAGGGGTATTTGAACGATAAGAAGATTGTTGTGGTGGCATTTTTTGAGAAGGGATTGCTGTTGATGCTGATGCTGAACTATTATTATCTTCTTTTAATTTGTCACACCCCAGTTGTTTTAATACTTGTGGTTCAAGATTTTTCATAATCCTTTTTTATATTAAAAAAATATAGTGTGAACGAGTAATTTTAAAAAATCAAAAAAAAATAAAGGAAATAAAAGTAATAAAAAGCTTACTTATCGCCTCTATGAGACCAAAATTCATTAAAAAGCCAAAAAACTTCACGACAGCCTTCCCTTACTTTTGGGCTTGCATCAACCAAACCAATTTTAATAGCTTTTTCAAATACTTCTGCGCCACCAGTTCTTTCAATATAATCTTTTCTGTGTGAATGTGCTTCAATAACTGTTTTTAAAAAACTGATATTATAAATTCTTAATTGAACATTTTTTTCTTTCATTGTCGATAATAATTGCGTGACAAGCCTACAATTATATGAAGAATTTTTTAAAAGTGAAATGGTTGCGTTTGCTGAAGCTTGAGATACTAATTTTTTTGTTGATGAGACCATTTTTAAAAGTTTTGTTAGTAACGTTTCAGCAAAAGGATTAATTGCTGACCCGAGATAAACTGATGCATCTTGTATAAATTCACAAGTAGTTAAATTTAAAGCAGTACGAAGACTTGTGAGCTAAGAAAAATAAAAGAAAAAATATATATTTAATTTATACGTAAAGAAAATACTGATAAATAAATATTTTTTGATGCTTACTGATGATATTACACCATCCATTATAATTTTCAAGAAACTAGCAAAAACTTCTGGATACTTTAAATCTTGATCATCATTAATCAAAGATTTTAAATGATTAAGATATTTTTCTCTAGAAGACCAGTTTAGCTCTGTTTCTTTTCCTTGAAAAATGGGGATAATCTTTTGTAATTCTTGTTCAAAATCATCAACATTATCGATCTATAATTTAGTTAGTATGTATAAACAAAATATAAAATTCCTTTTTTTAAAAAATAATAATAATAATCAATGTTATAATTCATACTTGTGGTTTATCAACAATTTTAGATTTTTTGGAAAATAGAACAGATTCTCTTCTATTAAGGTTAAGATTAAGGCTAAATCTTGATTTATTTTTCGCCGTAGTCACCATATTATTATTATTATTACTATTATTATTATTATTATTATTGTAATTATTCTTAATCTTAATATGATTATTATTGTTGTAATTGTTATTGTAATTGTTATTGTTATCACAATTATTATTATTATTAATATCGATAAAATTGTTTTCTAAGTCTGGAGTAGTATTGTTTGTTGAATTTTCATAAGGGCTACTAGAATTTGATAAGTCGTCGAACGGTTCAATTATAACTTTTGAATAAATAAATTCAATAATTCCTGCACGAATAGAATGTTTCTCAAGTTCCCGTTTTAGATCGATTTTTGCATTTGAAGGCATGTCACTATAATAATTATTATGAGTGATAATCATATGATAATGGGGCGAACAATGAATATAAATTTAGTAAATATATGCTTACACATACATTACTATTATTACTATTTATATAAAAACAAACCTGAAAAGTATGACAATTTTATTTTTTGCAGCTTCTCTGACTCGTTCATTAGAATCATCCAATAATTTTACTATATTAGTCGTCCATGCTATAATAGAAAAATTAGGTATTCTACTTTTACATGCAACCATCCATTGTAAAATCTATTTATGAAATATTTTAAAATTAATAATCATATGCATATAATTGATCAACTAATTAATTAATTAATCGATAATCTCTTTCTACCTGCTCACGAACTCTCCATTGTTTATGGCAAAAAGCAGACTCTTTTATACAAGTTTCCAAAGCATTTAATGTATGTAAGTTATTAACAGCACCATTGGAAAATCTCCACATTGCCAGTAAAACTTGAAGGGAGGCTTCTTGCATTTTTTTCTTTGTATCACCAAGTTTACCGATTACTGCAGGAGCAAGTGCAGTTACAACATATTTGAGATATGATGTATTTGTTACAGCTATAGAAGATATTAAAGGACTGATACATGTAAGCGATGCATAAGAAACAGAATGTTGTGAACTTTTAAGACCATTTTTTAATGCAGACACAAGTTGATTTATTTTGAGTGGCTAATTAAATTAAATGAGATCAATGAGGTTAAGATTATTATGATTTAATGATAAATATAAATAACATTATAATATTTTTAAAGATATTTTTTTGATCTGAAATTAATTATAAATATTTTTACAAATATTATTATTAAAAGAATCATTTAATAATATACATAAATAAATTAATGATTTCTTTTAATAATATTTAATAAAAAAAAGAAAAACTATTATATAGAATTTCTACTGACCTCTAAAGGTATTTCGTCTAATAATTCATCTTCTAATTTTTTTATAGAATAAATTTTTTTTTCCAAATCTATTCAAACAAACGCAAATATTATATAAAGAAGAATTAACTGTAACAAGAACAATATACACTGTTATACACACATACATACCATTACCCTTCAATGCAACAAGAACTTTATTTACAAAATCAGCCATTTATATAAAAAAATATATATATGTGTATATATATTTATTTATTTATTTACTTAATAGGCTTCTTTCAAATTTTTTCTCAATCTCGACTTTTTTTTTATGTATTTATTATTTAATAATAAAATTGGAATAATTGAAAATGAAATCCTTAATTGGAATTATTTTTTTGAAGTCAAAAAGAAATTTGAAATTGGAAAAAAAAATCGATTTATATTTAAATTGATATTTTAAACTTTTTAAATATTAAAGATCCTTCGCCCTATCAAATATAAAGTTCTTATTAAAGGATGTAATATTTGCCTCTTTTATTCATGTTATATATTGTCAGGGGGTGAAACCATTTAGACTCTAGCTTTTTTGGCTTGGCTGAAGTTGGCTATTCGCCAATCCCAACAACTTTCTGTGGTAATGATGGATGATGGATTGATTGATTGAATTAATCAAAAACGATCAAATTCACCCCTTTTTTTTATATTCTCTCTTCTGTAAATCGAACATTTTATTTAATCAATTGATATTTCTTTTCTTATATTATTCTTTAACGAATTACCCTGGAAAGTTATGTTGCCGCTTATATTTATTTTTCAAAACAAATAAATAATAATAGTAATAGTAATAGTAAATAAAAAACAAAATTATAGTAATGGTAATAGTAAATAAAAAACAATAAAAGCATCTACTATAAAAGGTATTATCGCAATCAACCATTTTTTTATCTTACATAATAATAAAAATATAAAAATAGCAATATATAATAATATAATAAAATGGAAACAATGATGATTTCTATTTGTCGTGACAAGCCAATAACACAATTCATCTGATTACTTCAATGCATCTAACTAAATATTACTCGACTACACACATTCTGAATGAATCCATAATTGACCGTGCATGTACATACAATATTTATGACATATATATATATTTAAAATCAAAAAGGAATTCCTAATACTAATAATTAAAAATATTGAAGTTGACATGTGATTTGCTTTTTTTTTTTTTTTTAAAATATTTCCCTTCGGACAATAAAAATTAATATTAACTTAAAAAAATTGTTTAATGAGTTGTGATCTTCATTATTGTTGTTAAATTTGGAATATGCATAACCAATTTTTACCAAAATTAAAAAAAACGCGTAAAAAATGCCTTTAACTCGGTAATTAAATTTTAGTTTATCGGTGCTAACCAAATATGTAGATTAACTGCAATTAATTTCTATATTTAGTTAGTAACGATAAACGACAACTTCAACAAAACAAATATACTAAAGATGGAAGGCCTAACAACAGAATTTATGGACGAATTTACTTTAGATGAAAATATATTAGAAAATATTAAAAATATTAAAATAACGGAAAAGGATAAACAATCAATATTGGAGAATCTGGATAATGAATGTTTGTTTGTCTATATGATTATTATTACTCTATTTATAAATAATTTTTAATAATAAATTATTTTTTATTTACTATTATTAGTTGATGAAAAGTTTCAAAATCTGCAAAAAATTTCAAAAGAATTGATGATAAACCTTCGATCTAGTATTGAAATTGAAATAAATGAATTGCCAAAAGAAATCAGAGAATTATCCTTGCATGATTATATGAGAAATTATAATAATTTAGGAATTTATCATGATAATAATAAAGATGATGATAATAATAATAAAAGCAATAATAATAACAGTTTGATTAAATATTCTTCATATCAACAAGCACATTTAAGGTATGTATATATATGTTCTTATTATTATTATTATGTTATCATCATGAAATAATGTTGATCAATGACAAGAAATATTGTACATGCCAAGGTTAAGTGGATCATCATCATCAATAACACCAATACCAATACTGGCACCAACACCAGCTTTAACATTGTTAAACAAATATAATAGCAACAGTAACATTAATAATTATAATAACATTAATGTTGATGTTAATTCCTTTGGAAAAGAACAAGAAAATCCAAGTAGACAAGTTACTCCATTGAATAAGAAAAATAAACCATTTGTGATTCCATTGGATGATGGTAAATTTATTGAATCACCTTCACAAGTTGATGAAATCTCAAGTGATAAAAAAAGAGAAGTGGCCAGAAAAATTGAAATTATTCAAGAATATTTGGATAATTTTAGCAGTGCACTTGAAAAAAGAAATAATAGGAACAATAAATAAGAAATTCATTATTTATATATTTATACAGTAGAATCATATTATTTTTGAAAAACTTTTTAAAATTATTATTTCATCCAAAAAGCTACACTACTATAAAATCTAATAATTTTTTTTTTTAAAAAAAAACCCAAATATTATGAATCCAAAACCTGAATCAAAGCATTTATATGTTGTAAAGTTTTATTTTTTCCTAATGTTTTAATTGTTTCCACAACACCAGCGCCTACCTATTTTATATACAATATATTATTATGATGATAATAATATAATAACAAAATAATAAATAAATAAAAATACCAAAGTTCCTGTAACAATATATCTCAAAGTCATCATTACTTGAATATATTTGATTTCAGTAGTTTGACTAATTTTTTTAATTATAGATTTAATATTTTCTATCTGAAAATCAGTCTCTTTAAGGTATGTGAATTCATCCAATGCAATTTTTATCACTGATTCTAAATAAATTTGATTTTAGTATAAACAACAATCATTTTCAATTTAGGAAAATCACCAAATTTAAAAATTTACTCAAGTTCTCTTCTGGTAACTTTGCTCTAATATTTATAGATTCCGAAGAGGAATAATCTGGTATGATAAAAAAATAATCACACAAACTTGATATTTCTTTTATGTTATGTATTCTATCCTATAAACATGAAGTGTATTAATACAATAATATAATTCATTAATTGATATGCCAATTAATTTTAATTTAATTAATTACCTTGATAGTGTTAATCACATTAGAAAGATACTCGTCCTCAAGTCTATATTTTTCATTACTAGCTTTTAATCTACAATATATTTTGTATTTACATACATTTGTATCATTATTAATTTTCTTATTACCAATTGCCACATTATTATTTCTTATTCTTACTGTTTTCCAAATTTCTCATCTACTAATTTTTTTAACATTGAAACAAGTTCATTCAATCCATCATTAGATTCTGTTTTGATAAGTAAATGTTGTTTATTAAACCAATCAAGTTTCTCTCTGGTTACTATGGCTCCTGAACGTCCTATATTATCTATTGAAAACTTATTAATTAGAAATTAGGAGGTGATTAATTTAGCATTTGAAGATTATTGTTGTTATTATTATTTTTATTATTACAATTGCATATTTATTTATGGATTAGAGGAATTACTAACACTTGATATTAATTCTTTCAATGTATATACTTCTTTATTATCACATGATGGATTCCAACCCAAAAATGCTACAAAATTTATTAACGCTTCAGGTAAGTAACCTTGTTGCTTTTATAATTACACACATATATAACATTAAAAAATAAAAAATAAAATTAGTAATTGGAAAAATATTAATTAAAATTGAAATTGAAATATTCATTTGTTTAGTATTTATTTATTTACCACATAATCTTCAACCTTTGCATCCTTTGATCTTTTTGATAGTTTAGATTTATTAACATTGAGCAATAGTGGTAAATGTACAAAATATGGCATTTCCCATCCAAATGCCTGATAAAGTATTATATGTTTTGGAGTTGAAGGTAACCATTCCTAAAAAATTTAAATTTTAAATTTAATAAAATTTACATTTATAATAATAATAATAACATTGCTGCTGCTATTATTTCATATATATTAATACCTCTCCTCTTAAAACATGAGTAATTTTCATCAAATGGTCATCAACAACATTTGCAAAATGATAAGTAGGATATCCATCACCCTTCATCAAGATAACATCATCAATATGTTTATCGTCAAATTCAATTTTTCCATAAACTAAATCTTTTACAATTGTAATGCCTTCCGGTATCTAATTTCAAGTATTTTTTTACTTATTAAATAATTTGAAAAAAACGAATGAATAAATGACTAAAGAAAAAACATCCATCCCAGAAAAGAAAAAGCCAAAATTTTTATAATAATAATAATGATAATAATAATAACCTTTAATCTAATTGTAAAAGGAATATTGTTGTCCAGTTTTTGATCAATTTCTTCCTGACTTAAATATAAGCAATGACGATCATATGCGACACCTCTACCGGCTTTTTGTGAAGCTTCACTAAGACTGTGAAGTCTTTCAGATGTACAAAAACATCTATAAGCTTTGTCATCCTAGCAATAACATGTTTACTTATTCATTATATGTTACTTAAAAATTTGAAAATAAATGAATTATTATTATTACCTACTTTTAATAATTTATTTGCATAATCCCTATAAATTTCAGTACGTTCAGACTATATATTAAAGGTTATGATATGATTATGATTATTTTATTATAATTTTATTATTTTTATAAACAATGATGATTGATATATACTTGAATAAATGGCCCGAAGATGGAATTTTTTCCAGGTCCTTTATAAATCAAAGAAACTATTAGATCCAAAAAAAAAACCTCACTTTAAAAACATTCAAAATTTACCCTCATCATAATTTAAACCTGTCCAAGACAATACAGATATTAAACTTTCTGTAGCTTTTGGAAAAGAACGTGTCTAAATAACAATGTACAAAATTTTGTTAAATTTAAACTTTTTTTTTCATCTATAGAATTCGATCAATGCCTACTTTATCAGTATCTTCAATTCTCAAAATGAATTGACCATCATTTTTTTTTGCAAATAAATAATTAAACAGTGCTGTTCTTAAACTCCCAAGATGAAGATATCCTGTTGGACTAGGTGCAAAACGGACACGTACAGTCTTTTTTGTTTCTTCTTTTAAACATTTTGTTTGCTGAAATGTTCGCTTAATACCATTATATATAAATAATGATTTTTTAGGTGAAAATATTAAATTAAACATTTTATCGAATCTTTGATAATCACGAACACGTGATATTGGTAATTATTGCGCAAATTTTCACGTTGTAAATAATGCGGTTAGTTTTCAATTAATCTATTCCAAGAATGGCATGATCATCATAAAATGTTTGGTCAGACCTCACTCAGCAAAAAAAAAAAAATAATAATGCGGTTAGTTTTCTAAGCCACCAATATACGTGATTGCGTAACTTTTAATAAATGTCGTATCATATTAATATGAAATTTAATCCTGATAGAGAAAAATTTAAAAGTGATCGAATAAACTATTTATTATTGCACGCCATTCAATCAACTCTCCACAAAGAAAAAAATTGTTTTCTTCACTATTCAATAAAATTCAATAGATTAACCAGGTCAAATTAATATCTTTTTACATTTTATAATTTAAACAATGTCTCATGGTAAATTATTATTGCCGGAAAGGAGGGAAGTTGTGTTTAAAATTTGGAATGAGATGTTTAATAATGCAATAGTTAATTCTGATATAGAAAATAGAAAAGATTATTTGTTTTCATTAGTCAAAAATAACAAGGAGCTTTCTGAAGATGAAAAAGAATTTTGTAAAGAAAGGTTGATTTATAATTCTGAATTATTTAATGCAAAGGATAAATTGGGCAGACAAAAAGAATGTAACAATTGTAAATCCATAAAATACTCTGATAGATTCTGTGAAGGTTGCATTAGTCTGCAATTACAGAGTCTTTTCCCTACTTGGACGTCTGGAAATAAAATAATTGATAATTTTATTCAACAATGTCAAATTCTCTCATCTTTGCCAACTTTTATTTTAGAATGGATACCTTTTGAGCAATTTAAAAAAGTAACAAAGTTAACTGAAGGTGGATTTAGTTCAATTTATACTGCTACATGGATCAGAGGAAGAATATTTAATTACAATGAAAATAACAAGGAATTTAGTTATTTTGGAAAGCAACTGGTAGTATTAAAAAGTTTAAATTATTCAAGTGATCCAGGAAAAGCCTTTTTTGATGAGGTTGGTAGTTGTTATTAAGCTTGTTAGCCAAAATTGTTTTTGATTTACACAATATTAATGGACACCCAACATTTCATCTATTGAATTAAATAATTCTTAATATAATTTTGGCAACTATTTTGTCATTTCCGATCCAACAATGATCATTTATTAAGAGAGCCAATTTTAGCTAACAAGCTTAGTTGTTGTTTTAAAACAAAAATAAATAATACTGTGTTATATATAATACTAATTGATTTTATATATTTAATTACAGGCAATGAATTATTGTAAGATTAAATCAAGATTAATTGTTCTTTGCTATGGTATAACCAAATTCCCTGATAATGGAAATTATGCAATGGTTCTTAATTATTATTCAGAAGGAAATTTAAGGGACTATTTACAAAAACATCATTCTAATTTAACACTAAAGGATAGAATTACAATATTTAATTCTTTATGTGATGCATTAAATGATATACATGAAAAAAATTCAATTCATTGTGATTTACATAGTGGTAACATATTATTGCAAGGAGGTTATTGTTATATTACAGATTTGGGATTGTGTGGACCAGTTGATGAAAAATCATCAAATAAAATCTATGGAATTGTATCATATCTTGCACCTGAGCTACTTAATGGCAAAAATAATGCAAAGAACACAAAAGAAACAGACATTTATAGTGTTGGGATGCTTATGTGGGAAATATTTGCAGGCTATCCACCATTTGACAATAGAGCTCATAATCATTGTTTAATTTTTGATATATGTGAAGGCTTACGACCACCAATATTGCCAGGAATGCCTAACGATTATGCACAAATGATGCAAAAATGTTGGGATGTGGATCCATCAAAAAGACCAACCATCGAAGAGCTTCTTAATTTTGCTGATAATAAAATAGAAGAAATTCTTAAAAATAAAAATTTGAAAAATAATAGCAACCATAACAATATAATAAAAGGGCTGTTCAAATTTTCTAAAATTAAAAAACGTGATGGCACCAGCAGCAATGATGGTAGTAATTTGCAACAAGCACACATATCACATCCAGGTGCATATCACACAAGTAGAATATTAGATGATGAAATTGCCAAATCAAAAAGCTTAAAAGGTTATACAAGTAATGATAGTTCATTAAATAATCTCGATTTAACTCACTTCCTTTAAATGTTGATTTTAATAAGGTGAATTAAATTTCATTAATCATAATTGCTAATATATATAATAACTTATAATTAAAGTTGCAACACCATAATGTAAAATTATGGTGTTGCAACTAACCGCAATGTTGTAATATTCGTTATAAATATTTATGTTCAAATAAAAAGATCACTTTTCTATATAGTTATATCAATTTCTGAGTTTTATGCATTTTAAACCATTTCCTTTTCATATTTTTCTTTTGCTACCGATAACAAAAACAAACTTGGTCCAAAAGATTGTGATATCTGAGAATATTTTACACATGGTAACCATCCTGGTAATGGACATTACCAAGATCAAATGTTTTATAATAACGTTTTTAAAAGTGTGACAATATAAATAGAATTGCATCATGATTATAATTTTTATGTAATATGTGGGTATGTTGCAACATTTGATATAATAATAATAACAACAATAATAAAGGATAATGGATGATTAATCTATTTACTCATTAATTATATTTTATTTTATTTTATTGTTAAGTTCAAATTGATAAAGGAACGCAAATAAACTATTTAACTATCAAAGAAAAAATTTAAAATGTGAATTATTAACACCGGAAAGAGTATGTTTATTGTAATGTCTAATATTACACGAGGATGAATTCAATTCTCCACTATTGAAAGACGGAGAGATAAAAAGGAGTTCTTGTGGAAATGCGGAACGTATTCTCTATGTTGCCTACCCTGAACTACTACTATAACAAATTCGAGTTTAGGTAGATTAAGGACGATCTGGAATTTTCAGGGATGCAGATATTCTCTTATTGATGGATCCTTCTTTAACAATCGTTTTACTAGAGGTGTGCGTTGTTGTTCAAGGTAGCTTGAAGCACAATGGGGATGCCACGTTCCATGCATAATGACAGAAATAAGGTTAACAATTTCTACAGTTCAGTCAAACCTCCTCTGATCAATTGCTAAAAGTATTTAGTCCTATCGTCTTATAACTCTTTTGGTAAATTTGCAATATTTCCATGTCTCTCATGAGAGATCGTGATTATCATAAGGGCGATAATTATGCACTTTCCCTAATTATATGAGAAAAAGAAAATACTTTTCAGCTGAAATAATCCAAGAATTACAAAGTTAGTAGTTATGTAACGTAGAAAAAGAAACCAAAAAGAAACAAGTTAATTATGGTTGTTTTAGTACACTAATAATAATAAATTACAAATAAGTGGAATCGATTGAATTCAACTATTAAATTCATCGTCGATCGTGTAAGTGGATATATAATTAGCCGACTCTAAATTTAACTATTAATTGACGATCTGTGTCTCGATTTAGCGATTATTAATATCGTTCCAAGCCTCAATCCGTTAAATCGTGGCTTTTATTAGGCATCCAATCCGGTTAATACTAAAAATCAAATAGTAATAGAAATTCACTGCGTACCCACTCTCGGAGCCTTTTTTTGCCACCAAAAACTTTTATTTCTGGTTTATAACCATTAAAAAACTTGATGCTATCAAAGTAATCCAAAAATGGAAAAGTGATTCAGAAATTAAGTGAAATATTCAAAGAAGTTACGTTTATTTTATTTTCTGTTTTTCGTTATTTTATTTATAATAACTCAATTCGTACACTGGAAAACCATTTTATTGTCAGAATAAAAAGAAGGCATGAATATTTATTGTGTCTCATCATCCATTGAATTGAAAGAATTAAAAAATCTTTGTGAAATTGATTCAATAAAATTAGAATTAAAATGATAGAGGAGTTTTATGTTTGGTCAAACAAGGACTCCGGTTCAGGATCAGTTATTAAATTTAAATTACATATATTAATTATTTTGAGAGAAAGTTCTGTTTGATCACAATCTCAGGATCTCAGCTAATATATGACACGTCCCTAAACATATGTAGTGATATTTTTGAATTAAATAAGTGTAAATGATGGCTCCGTAATAATAAATAATTTATTATAGATATATTTACAAATATAGTAATTAGATATTTTAAATAGTTTTTAAAATTCTATTTGATAATATCCAAGTTGAAATAAATAAGATACATTAGTAGGACTTTATTAAGTAGAACTTTGACTATTTACTTTTTTTACTTTTTTTTTTTTTTTATTTACAATAGTTTTTGGGGCTGGTTCTGGATATGCATTTTTAACCAATTCTTTAAGTTCAGGATCGCTCTCCCATTTCTTTCTAATAGGTTCCAATATTGCATTAATATTTTGTATAATTGATGCTTTTAAATCTCCGGGATGAACTTTTTTATCACGAAAATCATTCTCCAACGATTGATAATCTGCATAGTGAACATCTCCGCCATATTTTTCTGGTCTTTTGATTGTAAATTGTGGTGTTTGGAAGTTGAGAGAATACAATGGAAATAAAACAGATTTTACAAATGACAAAGGTCCATTCTCTGTAATATTGCCTTCTTCACAAAATGATTTCTTCATCTTACGAGTAATAGTACGTAAATCATCAAGTAAATCAATCTTGGAATCTGGATCTGACGATGACATTTTGGATCCTGCCAAGCCAGGAACCATCGGATTCATTAAATGTATTCTTTTCTTATATCCGAGATGCGGTAAATGTTTCTCAGCAAAAACAAATATTTTTCTTTGATCAACACCTCCAAATTGTGCATCAACCTCTAAATATTCTTCATCTAATGCTTGCAATCCTGGATAAAGTAAACCTGATAAACAAGCTGACTCTACTTGTTTAACCACTTCCGCACCCGCTTTTTTTGCATCATGTTCCGTAACTAACGCACAAAGTTTATAATTATCCATGCTGTATTTGGGTGTCAATTGATAATCTGATCCAACTACAAATTTCAATTTTTCAATTGGCACCCCAATTGATTCAAGAGTAGTTTTAATAAGCGCCTCATAATATTTTGTTCGGAATTTTACAAGTTCTAATGGCGCTTTCATATTATCAAGAAAAGCATGAATGTCAGCCAATAAAATCGTAACCTATCTTACCCAATTATTAAATAATAATAATATAATAAAATTAAAATTCGAATTCGAATTTTTTTTAAATCCCCTTTTATTAAAAGGAAAAAAAAAGAATACAACGAACCTCAACACCAGCTGTTAAAAAATCAGCAATTTTTGACATTGGTACAAAATATCCAATATGCGGTTTACCAGTCGGTGCTGTACCCCAGTAAAGTTTTAAATCTCTTTCCTTAAGAATTTTTAACATTTCTTCTTCACCCAAAACTTCTTGAAGGTTTCTTGTAATTAATTCATATTTTTCCTCGGGTGTAAGTGTTTGTTTTGTCACTATCGTTGTTTTTGTTAATGGTTCCGCTGCCCGTGTTGCTTTTGTTGTTGGTTTCGCTGCTTGTGTTGTAGTTGTTGATTGCGTTGGCATTGTTTATAAAATTTATTATTTTGAAGAAAAAATTATTTGTAAAAATAAATTTTTACTGATCTTTATAATGTTGTTTAGTGTGGCAGTGTTGTGTGGCTTCTAATGACTAATGGGTGGATAGCCACTGCAACCAGAAAGATGCATACAATTGTACTACCACACTTTTATACCGTGTTTACCAAGAAATTATAATCAAGGAATCAGAAATATAGTATTGTATTTACATCCTATAGCAGATATTTATGCAGTAATAGCAATAACCTAATATTATAAATCCGTTCAACGATGAAAAATCAGTTTATTATACTATGACATTTAACTCTAAAAGTGAAACCATGTTTTCGAATGCCATTGTTGCCTAAGTCAAAGTTAAAAAATATGTTATTTGCAATCACATAAGATAGATACCAACGTGCTTCTACATATGCAATCATTGGGATGCAATCCCAAAAAATCATCATAATTGCAGTATTCTTACCCGCTGTTCTAAATTTCTACTCTGTCCAAAACTTTGGAATCTTTCTAGACACATTTTAACCTCGATTGGCACAAGCTTCTTCACTCTTCCCAACGTTTGAACAAAATCCTGAACTTGTTGTCAGTACAACCACCTGACTCCATGCGTTTACACAAGGCAGTTGCAACTGTGATAGTTGATACTAGGACAAAAATTAAGAAAGTTTTTCCGTTGGTAGAGAATTCAATTGAAAAAATATAGGATTTTGAGGCAAAAAACTGTTGATTGGGAATATAAAATCGCAAATAAAAGGCAATTAACTTGAAATACTGCTCTTTAAAACGCTTTCCGCGCATCTTTTTTTCTAGATCTATCAAATGAGTAATGCAGAGAGATAAAGCAAGGAATTTCTCACAAAGAATTATTATTAGTGACACTAGTTTATACACAAGATTTTTACTTTTACATCTAATGTAATAATTTTGGTCGGAATAATGATAGCGTTGGCTATGGTTAAAATTTTTACCATACAAATCTCTATTTCCTACATATAAAGGTTTTTGAAAATATACATTTGCTTACTACTCTCTTAATATATAAAATCAATTGCGTCACAAAATATATTCCATAAAGTTATTGACTAGCATTTTTCTTACATGTTTTAAGTGTGTGGACTTTGCTTGCAAATCTATTATTGACAGAGATGCAAGTAGAGCCGGTAATATACTTTTAAAGTATATCGCGGAAACACAACAAGAATTACATTGCGATGTTGGGACTTACCTTGTTGTAGGTTATCTTGTAAGTCTTGTACTTAGGTAATAGGTTCAATGTAATATGGAAAATCCAATAATCACCACAAATAATTTCTTCTTTCAATAAGTAGTTAAACATACACATTGAAAATTTATTATTATCAATATTTAATTCTCTATTTCTTTGCCCAAGAGTTAAACTTGGATTTGATGGTAATTGCTCAAATTTTAGAAATAAATGATTTGGACATTGTGAAATTTTGTCCTGCTCTTATGAGATTTGTAAATGATGATGACATTAAAGAAGAAATGGAACAAAGTAAAATATAATTTTTGAAAAAACAATTAACAATAAATTTTTCTCTGTATTTGATGATATAATTAGGGAGGATTAAATATGAAGGTGTTTGTAAAATGTTTGATCCAGTAATAGAAAAAATCATTCATTTAATTCATAATCAATTGGCATCTTCAAAAGAAGATGTTTGGCGATGTTTCAGTTGGAGGTTTGCAGAATCTCCATATCTTGTCTCAAAATAAAAGAAACTTTCAATTCTACAGGTATTTTTGATTGTTTAATGATAGTGAAAGATAGTCTTGAGAGTAAAGCATAAATATACATTTGCAGAAATTGTTATGATTTAGTATAAACAAATTGGAAGAAATTGTATTATATAACATTGTTGGCATATTGTTATAAATAAAATATTGAGATTTACTGTGAGATGCAGATTTTTATTTCATTATTATTTATAGTGTCTATAGATGATAAAAATGTTAAAACAGTATATATAAATGTTGAATATAAAAATACTAATAAAATAATAAATAAATAATACTAAATGATGATAAGAGGCATGGTGATAGGTCACTTTAATCAGATTAAATTACAAGGAGGGTTTGCTTTAATTTAAAATAGATAGTATATAATCATTAAAAAAATTTTTTTGATAATAAAAAATGTTGTTCACCATATAACACTTATATAATAAAAAAACTAATGTAAAATTCAATAAACCAAATTTATTCATAAATTAAATCATCTGATATAGTTAATTCAATTTGTTTGGAATCTGACATAGTTAATTCAATTTGTTTAGATTCTATGGTATTGATTTATAATTTAGAATATATAATTTAAAATATCATAAATAATAAATAATTAAGATTAAATATAACAATAAATT
>CAJVPN010000551.1:0-25207 GCA_910592215.1 Entrophospora candida
TTATAAAATA
Source organism: Entrophospora candida (assembly GCA_910592215.1). Taxonomy (NCBI): domain Eukaryota; kingdom Fungi; phylum Glomeromycota; class Glomeromycetes; order Entrophosporales; family Entrophosporaceae; genus Entrophospora; species Entrophospora candida. The sequence goes on from CAJVPN010000551.1 coordinate 11, forward strand.
TTTTATCTTTATATGGAGGGACCGCTGGATTCTTGCCTAAAATTGCTATATAAAACTTAAGATTCAAATATAATATTTAATTATTTATTCAAGAAAAATATAAATAGGCGTTTGTATTTAGTTTTATTCAAAAAAAAAAAAAAGAAATATAAGTAGATGTTTGGTTACTTTGAAAAGTTTAATTGACGATTGTCGATCTTTTACTATTAAAAACTGGAGGAAATATCTTATATAATGATGAATCTGTCAAATTGCCACCTCCAATGACAAGGTTGTCATTGTTAAATGTCATAGGTATCATGCGAAGATATGGATGAATGTGAATATGTTGGTAGTGTACTTTGAAGAGATGAGGATATCAATATATTATTGCCAACGATGTTATAAAGACCTGAAGTTGATGTATCATTATTATTTCCGTCAACACCAATACCCTCATCATTAAGTTTCTTGATTAATTCTTTTCTGGCATCATTTGATTTAATAAATTGTCTTTTAGCTGCAGATTTTTTTTTCTAAATCATTTATCATTATATTTATATAAATATAAAAAATAAAAGTTCCTATTTAAAAAAATTCATTTCGAAGCAAATGGAAAAGAATATTTATTTTATGAATATTAATGTCAAATAATCTTTTTATTTTGTAAAATTTTTATATTCACATATATATATATATATATATATACGAAAAATAGATAGTTGCTACCAATAGTAGTAAACTTATATCACCGCCTTCAAAACAGTGCTATTTTTTTAACAACATTGATGGCCATTAATTCTTTCTTTGGTATTTAATTGCAGATCGCAAAATTTAATTGAGGGTTTGGCTTTTTTTTTTTAATTAGTGTTAGTTGATTTATCATATTATATTTGAGATGTCCACCAGCAATACGGGGTCTGAGAACTCCTGGCCAAAATTGAGTTTTTTGCATAATGTATATATCTATTACTATATCATAAGGATTATAATTGTGAAAAATTTAGAACATGTTTACCTAGTACAATAATGAGATACAAGACTTGAAATATTTGCTTTACATATCAAAAACATTCGTGTAACCAATTTTTGTTTCCATTTAATATCCCATTTATAGAAAAATGAATGCAAAAAAATAAAAATTCCTTTAAATTTTTTCCCTTTTTATTCCTATTTAAAAAAATTCATTTTGAGAAAAAAATATAATAAAAGCAACAATTTTTTATTTTGTAAAATTTTTATATTCACATAATATATATTATATATATACGAAAAATAGATAGTTACTACCAGTAGTAACCTTATATCAACACCTTCAAAATAGTTCTTGTTCCAAAGAATCGCTTTCTATTTTTTTTTATCAAGAAAATTGCATATAAAAATTTAATATATTAATATATTATAATTTACGAAATTATATAAGTATTATTATATATTATTAATATTTGCTATTATTTTTATTTTTATTTTTATTTCTATTACTATTACTAATACTTCTATCAAATATTATCATAATAATAATGAATTAAACATACCTGAACTCAAAAAGCATTGGGAGCCTTCATGCAAATCATGACCATTAGCCAAAGGTTCGCTGCCACTATAACAACATTGGTGGCCATTTCTGTTATCAGAATTTTCCTATTAATCAAAGAAAATAAATCAATACTCGAAACAAAGAAAAATTTTTGAAAAAAAAAGATGTTTTATCTTTGGTTTGCGGCCTCTTATTGTGGGTTTTTTAAAAGTGCATTCAAATTCTTTCTCAGCACACCTACTACAAGAGGCAGAAATCTCTTCTATCGTGCATTTCAGATGCGATTTACGACATCGAATACAAGCATTTGAGATATTTTTACGGGATGGATTCAAAAACAATAGGAATTCCAAGTCTTGTTTACGTTGTAGTTCTTGTAATTCCTGCCTATGCCGCTCCTGTATCTTCAATAATTGCTGATGTCTTAATAAATATTGTCGAAATTGTTGTTGGTGTTGTAACTCCGAACGTTGTTTATTTGACATTTTTAATAATTCGAGATAGAAAAATTTAAAATTTAAAATTTAAAAATTTAAATTTAAAAATTTTTCTTTTCTTTAAATTCAATTATATGTTCCTTGTTACACAATTAATTCCGACTTACACAAAGGAACGCCTATCACTATTACTATATATAATCAATTAATAGTAACAGTTGGACAGCTTCAAGATACTAAAACAAAAAATTTTTATACCATTTTAAAAAAGTTAATCGATAGAGGTTTTATTGTTCATGACTCAAACTTCAAAACTTATTGGTTAGTTTTTTCTTAAACTAAAAATTAACATTTTGAAAATTCCCAAATTTATAAAGAAATTGTGACCTTTTTTTCTGTGCTGATAAAATAAATTAGTTCTATTTTTAGGCTGTTGATCTTTCTTTAAAAAATTTTTTTCCCAGTCGAAACGATTTGTCACGCTAATAAAATACAGTGCGGACATCAAAAGTTAAATTTTTTGAAATATTACGTGATCCACATATTGGATTTTAAAAAACCCACCGCCATTCAATTCAGCTTTAAAAAGGGAGTCTATTAATCTAAAAAAAAAATTTGTCTCAAATTATCTTTTTTCATAGATTTTTTATATTTGAAAGTTATGTTCGGAAATACAATAATTATTTTCCGTATTACAATATTTTGAATCTCACGACCCAATTTGGTAATGATTTGCTTTTAATGTACAATGACATATCGTTTGACTAATACAGTCAGGCTCCTATATATATAGTCACATCCTATACAATCACAACTCCTATATAGTCACTGGGCCTTTTGTTCTGATTTTTATATATTAAACTTTATCATATACAGTCACTTTCATAGTATAATCACTATCACCAATATTTTCTGGTTCCACTATATAAATATTCATCATATATAATCACTGATTTATATTATCAATGTAGAAACAATCAAAATTGAACAAATTACTACTGATAGAATAATTGAATCTTTAAATCAATCAGATCTTAGTGATGATTTAGAAAGTTTAGAATATATTAATGATAATTATATTAATGACAACAAATTGAACTTGACAGAAAAGCCCTTAAATGATGATGAAATAGTTCAAATGGTTTTGGATAAAGTAAACAATGAAAATAATGAATCAGAAAGTGAAGATATTGATGAACCAAAAATTATTGTGACTATTGCAAATGTTTTGAAAGCAGTAGATACATTGATTGAATATTTTGAGCATCAAAATGATTTAGAGTTTAATGAGAATGATTATAAAAATTTAAAAAAATATAAAAGAAATATTGAAAGATCTTTTTCTCAAAACACAAAGTTTAAAATCTTTTACAATGATAATTGAAACTATTTCATTATTATTTTTATGTAAATTATAGCATATTTTTGATAAATATTCATAAAAAAAATTTTTTTTTATAATCACTGAATTTTTAAATTTTTATAACAAGTGACTATATAGGAGGGATCTTATACAGTCACATTAGCTATAATCACCAAAATTTCTGGTCCCGACCATGTGATTATAGATTGAAATATCCATTAACTGAACATTTATATCAAATACTTTCAAATTTTTTGTTTTTTGCCATTGATATTTTAATACACATAATTTAATTTTTTTAAATGCAAAAGCAAGGTTCACATTAATATGATATTTGGTTGGAGGTGACATACATTGGAATTTAGCACAAACTTTAAAATAGAACCCTAAATAAGTCAACCCCCTAAATGCACCCCCACAAATGCACACCCTCTCTAAATGCACACTTTCACTTGTTCCCAAGCTCAGGACTTAAGAGATAAGTGTACCCCTCTATACCTGCACTGCACAGTCTTTTTTCATTCCCAACTATATAAAACCATCCTTCCTAAATGCACGCCTAGTGATCACAATCATCATATTCATGAATATTCATTAAGGGGATTTTCGGATTTTTGATAAGTGTAACCCCTTAATGAATATTCATGAATATGATGATTGTGATCACTATGCATGCCTAGAGATGGGCAAAATTGCATAATGCATAATACATGCATAATGCACACTGAATTTTTTTAAATGCACATAATGTCCCAACAAATAATGAACATATATAATGTTACATGAATTTTTTTTTTAAAAAAATTTATTTTATGCCTCTGCTTAGTAAAATTTGGTCTCATTTTACAAAGCTTGGCCATGAGGCCACTTATAAACAAGAAAGAGCTTAATGTAATTACTGTTCACATAAATTTCTTGCTGCTGTAAATTGTTGTGAACAACACCTTAAGAAATGTACCAAAGTTTCACATCATGTACTTAATGATGTAGTATTGATATAGATGAAGATGAAAATGAAAATAATGAATTTCAGAAGTGGAAGGGAATTTAAATGATGAGATTAGGGAAGGTGATGAAGTGATAATAGATCAAATGGGTCAGATACCACCATTGAATTATATGAGTTAGATGGATATGAAAATGATTAAGAAATAATTATTTATTTTAATAAAGTAATTTTTTATTTAGTTTATATTTGTTATATTTACAAATAATAAAATTTTATAAATCGATTATAGAAAAGAATTATGCAAATTAAAAAGTTGCATAATGTCCATCTCTGTGCACGCCCGTGATTTTCACGTGATTTTATGAATTGTTAATCGTGTAACCTTATAATTACATGTTGTCAAAATTAATTTGGCATTGACTTAATTCCCAAATTTTCAATTACTTATATGTTTTTCATATGACTCAATTAATTGCATCAAAAAGTCACCCAATTGAGCCAAGTATAAGCATGTTAGCTGAAGTTGGCTCTCTTAATAATGGTGAAATAGTTTTTCATAAATGCTGAAATTAAATTTATTAGTTGCCAAAATTATATCTGAAATTATTTGGACTCTTTAGCTAAATGCTAAAAGGCTGGGTAGATTTTTTGTGTCTATTGATACAAAGAATATTTTAAATCCAAAATTGCTTGCCAAAATTGATTTTTTCAAAAACCATTTTGGCCAACATTCTTATCAACCTATTTCTACCATAGTTAACAAGTTTGGAAATTGTCCATACAACGAATGAGCATAATCAGTTAATTCTTTTGAAAATATATTAACTTAAAAAAAATAAATACAATGGAACAAATTACAATATATAGATTCATGTATTGAATTTTTTGTAATTTAAAAATTTTAATTAGTGTCACATGAATCACCAATACGTGCAACCAATAAAATGCTTTAATTCCCTAAATGCACACCCTCCCTAAATGCACGCTCCCACTCATTCCCAAGGGGGGTGCACTTAGGGGGGTTGACTGTATACAAAAATAAAAAAAGATGACAGGGAAATTTTATAATTGAGATATCAAATAAAACAAAAAAAAAAATTATACAGCAAGATATTCTCAAGCCACTTCATCCAATCCTCAGAATGCTGTACATTCAGACAATAAAACCACAAGCAAGTGTAATTATTTTTAAAAGAGAAGAAAGTGGTGGTTGTAATGCATTACAACACATTGTCATTCTGGGTTATATATACTTTTTTTTTAATTAATATTATTGTAGGAATGATAAACAAGCTGAATCCTCTCATTACAAACCTTTTGTAAAAGAAATAAAAGAGAGGTGAGCCTATTAAAATATTGCTTTGGGTTAGTTCATTTATACATTTTGCAATTTTTATTTATTTGTATATTAATATGCATTTTAGGTTAATAAAAATAATCGAAACATACAAAAAAAAATTAAAAATGATCAATTATTAATGACAAATTAATTTTATTATTATTGTATCCTTTTTTAACATTAATGGTCACAAAGAAATCTTTATACACATGTTAAGCTTTAATCAAATTTTAACATGTACTTACCAGATCCAACAAAAACAATATTACAGTAGAAGAATTTATTAAAATGCTTGGTATGACAGTTTTGTATATTTCTGTATTTTTAATAAAAAATGGTTTAATTATTCACTAATTATTTTTTAAAATAATTAGATGGCATGCACTATATACAATTTTGATGAAATGCAAAGATTGCTCAAAGAAATAGAACCAAGCTTGAAGGGGTGAATATGATTTAAAAGATCATATAAATATGATCATTCAAATAATTCCTGTATGGATTTGGTTCACATGGGATCAGTGTCTAAAATCTATGTGCGGAATGCTCACTTTGAACATAATAATTTATTTGTGCATAATATAATTTTAGAGATGTGTACCATTTGACCTCTATTTTTTTATAAATTTGTCAAATAAATATTAAATTACAAATATATATTAATGCACAAATCCTTATATAAAAAATCAATACTTATTTTTATCTGATGAACTTTTTCAAATATAAGATATCTTTTTATTCACCCATTCACATTAAAGTTTTTGAAAAGTATTCAAAAATGGATAGATTTGTTATTTATAAAATAAAAGAAAAACATAATGAAAGATCCAAACAGGCAGTAACTACACAAAAGCAAAAAAAAATAAGGAAATAACCAGACAAGAATTAAATAAAGTATGTGAAGATTTTGATACAAATTGGTTACAAGTTTACCCTTGGCTTGGCTTGAAAAAAGTGAAGACAGTAGTAGAAAGGTGGCAATGTTTTTCGAAAAGTATAAACAAAATTAATCAACTGTTTTATAATTTACAGTGAATCCTCCATAAGTACACCCCTTTGGGAATGGATGAGAGTGTACATTTATGGAGGGATGCATTTATTAGAGGGAAATAATTTTATTGATTACACATGATACTAATAAAATATTTTTTATTATAGTGCAGGACCATATATAACAGTTAATTATTATCAAATGACTTTAAAAGCTTATAACTCCTTCCTTATTAAAAAGGAAAAAGAAAAAGAAAAAGAAAAAAGTAAACTGATAGAATTAAAGCTAAATACCTAAGCTACATTTCCGTTTATTTACCTTTTCATTTTATTAGAAAAGTTTTGAGTTATAAGGTTTCAAAGTTAGGCCATTTTATATATGTCCATATGTAAATTGTAAAATTTCGGAATGATCTTCCATTGTAATTTCCTAAAAGGCTGATGATCTACTTAAAATTTTTTCGTGATACAGAAATCTTTCCAATAAAAGAAATCTGATAATTTAATTAATTCTTTATTTTATTTTCCATTACTTTTACTACACATAAATATTTAAAAAAAATCCTTGATCTTTATCCTTATTTTTTTTTTTGATTTCACCTATAAATTTCACCATTTGCATTTGTGAAGGAAGAACAAGAGAGGTGAGCCTATTAAAAATATTGCTTTGAGTTAGTTTGTTTATGTATTTGCAATTTGTTTCTTTGTAAATTAATATGCTTTTTAGATTAATATATTAACAAAACATTAATTGTTTTATTATTACTGTATCCTTTTTTTAACATTAATGGTCACAAAGAAATCTTTATACACATGTTAAGCTTTAATCAAATTTTATTATGTACTTACCAGATCCAACGAAAATAATATTACTGTGGAAGAAATTTTAAAACTTCTGGCAGTGTTGTGCCATTTATGGTTCCAATAAATTTTCATTGGAGCATTCCAACAAATTCTAATTGGAATTGGAACGTTCCAAATGAAGTTAACCAATGAAATTCAATTAGAGTGCGTCACACACAAATTTTATTGGTCAATATCAATTGAAGATCTACATTGAAACATTACAATGTTCCAACCGCACAACACTGACTTCTGGTATGACAGTTTATGACAGTTTTGTATATTTCTGTATTTTTAATAAAAATTATTCACTAATTATTTTTAAAAATAGTTACAGGCTGGATTTGGATAGAAAATGGATCCAAATTCATTTTTCAATTAATAAAAAAAAGGATGATATCCAGTGGTGGCATCAACAATCAATAAATTTAGATTATTATTCACCAAAATTGTTCGTTGAGTTAAAAAAAATAAGTGAATTTTTATTTCGATTGATACTATATTTGCAAAATTTTTATTTTTTTAAAGTAAAGTGTAATTTCATTTTTAAATTAGAGATGCGATCCGTGGATGATCAATTCGGACAATCCATTTAAATCAGACGGATGTATTTTTTGAGCAATTAACAGATGACGGATATCCGCGGATCGCATCTCTATTTTAAATGTAAAGATTATTTTAATATTCTTTCATATTAATTAACATATAACAAATAATAAGGCTAAAACATTAATCTTATAATTTTTTTTCAACGATTCTTTAATGCTAATTTGGTGCAGATAAATAGGTTTACACCTAATGCGGACATTCTCCGAAAGGCTTATCCTATCTTACCTGGACGTGGTGGAATAGGTTAACCCTAGGCTGGACAAATTCCGACGGAAAATTCGCTAAAATCATCCGGAGCATTCACTACATTCACCGTGATTATCCGTGATTATCACCGGGTAAATATGCCCCCGGCGAGGTAATATAGGATAAAGCCTATTTTGTACAACTTCCCCTCACTATCCCTGTCCGCATGTGCTGTAGGTTTATTAGTTATTTACTTGCTGGTGGATTTCATTGGTAATCCTTTCTTTTCTTAGATAAGCTTCAAGTGTCTAAGCAAGCAATTTTTTCACCTCGTTCTTTTTTCAAAATACTTCTAACGGTGCTATAATTTTTGTATCTGATATAAATGAGTTTCATATTAACTATTTTTATCCAGAGACAATCATAAGCAAAAACAACTATAATGATCACATTACATTAAAATATAAACACTTGGGCTGGTACCCTTTTGGAATTTCTTTCGATTGTCGAATGATCCGATCCTTAATTTACGATCTCTTCATCATCAATATTTTCCTTTCCTTTGGTTCCCAGTTTCGCCAAATTATCCATCTTCTTTCTTCATTCCTTACTGGTTTCTTGATATTTTTCCAGTTTACCGAATAATAAAGTTGAATGATTTGTTAAAAGTTAAAAAGATTGTATATAAATTTATAATTCATCATTTTAGTTGAGTATACAATCGTAAACAATATTGAACATGAGAAAATGATTGAATTATTATATATGATTTGAAAAATGGTGTAAGGCCCGCCTTTTTTCTCCTAAGAATTTAACAAACTTTATATTGCAGGATCATGAAAATAATAATAAATAACTAGTAAATCATCACAATCCGATTATAATAATTCAATGTTATGGTCCATCAAAGAAACGGACATCATAATGGTGATAGTTATTATAAAGATAAAGACGGAAATTGCGAATATAATAGACATGATAACAGTTATTCTGCACCACACCAAAGATCTTCTCCTAAGAATAGCAGTAGTAAGTATCAGCAATATCGGTAATAAAAATTCAAATAAGCAAATAATAATGAACAAAAAGCAAAAGAGGAGAGCAAGAAGCAATTAGAGAATGATATTACTAAACTAAAACAGCAATCATGAGAATAAGGAAAATAACCCTGAGCAACAAAAAACCTTCAGAATAAAGTTAAGGCAACAAAGAGTCAACTGAAGAAAAAGTCAAAATGGTAGTCAGGCTCATAATTAGAAAGTCAATTGAATTAAACCCAAACAATCAAAAGTAAAAGAATGAATTTATATCTTTTGAATTTTGTTACTCCAACTATTCTATATTAATATGGAGAAAAGTTTGAAATATCACAATGTTAACCCTGAAATTACTATGTAAAATTCGAAATTAGTATTAGATTTTGAGCAATAAAAAAATTCTGTTTTAGCAAAAATAATTAAATACAAATTTTGTTTGTTAATCAATACATTATCTAATAAAGACAACAGCAAATACTAAAAAAACTCATTTCATTTTTAAATAAAATATACAATGATGATGATGATTTTTGAGCATCTTTCTTCATCTTTCTTGAGTGTACCAAGGAATGCATGTTTTTTCTTCTGCAGTTTGGAAATGAACATGACCAAATTTTGAGCTTGTATCGATAAACTAAATAAAATATTAATTTTTTTGGCCGTTAGTAATAACACTTGTAATGTACACACATATACACATGTAAGAAAAGTTTTTCACAAACCTTTAATGAAATAATTTCCAAAGCCGAGTGTTTTGTATGAGTGAGTAATGTTTTTCTTAATGTGAGAACACTTTTTTTAACACCGATACATAATCCTTTAAGCATAGTACTATATATAAAAAAAAAAAAACATATAAACCATTCATTTATTCATTCATGCATTTAATTCCAAAGAGAGAGATATGTAAAGTAAATTTACTTACAATACCATAATGAGGAAACCACCTAATGGAGTAATTTGTTTTTTGTTTATATCATATTCTGTCGCTGCATTACTTTTATCTTCACGATAGATCTTTTTGTTGGCTTCTGTTCGATGGTGATAACCACTTTGACCAGCCCATGGAACAGGGTACATTACCTTTTAATCATACGTATGCATTTATTATTTGGTTTAAGGGATGTTTTTCAGAGTGTATTAATGGTTTTAGAATTTTTACCTTGAAGGATGCCATGCACCTATAATAAAAATAGATAAATGTTAAACAATATATAATATATTGAGATTAAAAAATATCAGATATTAAATAATTAAATAATCACCAATACAAACAACTTTTCGAAGACCTTTATGAGTTTACGTGGGAGTTTTTTTGTTCCCCAACGATGTGTTATACCTTCAAATCCTTTGTCACATAAATAACATCAATAATATCATCAGGAACTTTATGCTCAAAGCTTGATTGTGCCCAATCAACTTTCTGAGCAATTGTGCCACCATTAACTTGAATTTCCATCAGATGAGCTTTCTTTTGACCAATTTTTCAGATGAATTTGAGTATGGGCTAATAATACACGTAGCACCTGACAATATTTTTTGATTCTTGCCAATTCCTTATCGACCGATTTAGGAGTGTCTGAACATTTCTTTGCATACTTTGTGAAGGCTTTCTTTTTGGAACAATATCAATTTTTATAAAATCTTCGTTTACTCTCATCAATTAAATGCTGAGACCAAACTGTAGTCAACCTCTTGGAGTTTCAACATAACCAACAACGTCAACAATTTGTAATGGGGGATGTTTCAATAATATTAACTGCTTCTACAACCTCTTTCTTGTGCATTTCTATTTAATTGTTCAATTTTGATTAGACGACAAATATGTTTATATTATTTTGTTTTATTATCCAATTATCATTCAGCCCTATTAAAATTGTATTTACTTGATCCAGGACGATCCAAATCTCGAATATTGGTGTAGGACAAATGTGGCACACATTAAACCCTCCTTTGTAGAGTAACCCAGGTAGGTGTCACACAACTGTAACCGTGACCCCAAGTTGCATATTATACATGTTAACTTTAGAATCTTAACATGCATGATCTTGAAATATTCATTTTACTAATAAATAAATTAAAACAATAAAGACATGATTATTGAATTATAAGAGGAATAGTTATTTAGTTCTTGCTAAAAATAATCGGATTTCACAAAACCTTTCTCTTACTTTATTGGTAAAACAATGTATAGTTGTTTATTATTGAAACTTATATGTAAAAAGAAACAATGAACTAGAAAATTTTAAAAATAGAAAATTTTTTTTCACTATATACTAAATTCACTTCTTTGTCTGTCTGAATTTGATTTTATTAATGTGAAACCGTCGATCAAAAATTCAATTCATTCTGATTTCTTAATATGGTAACTCTGTTATTGCAAATCATTTGTGTTTTGCGACGCGTCTATGTCAATTTTAATTTTTAAAAAAAATTTTTTTTTTTTCTGAAAAATAAATTAAAAAAAAACAAACGATATGTCGGGTATTTAATTTCAAACATTTTTTTCCGTAACAAAAATTTTTTAAATTGTTAATTCAAATGTTAATATATATATATAAATTTACTTTTAAAAACAATTAATTTGCGAAAATCAATTAAATGCGTTGTAAAAAGTAAATAAATAATAAATAATAAATTAAATTCTTGTATATTTTGAAATCTGATACATTAGTTGCATATTTGTGTATTAATAATAATATTATTTACTATTAATAAAAAAATACGATCCAAAAAAAAAAAAAAGTATGGAGGCTGAGGAATATTTATTATTATATTCTATTACTATTGTCCGTATGCCACATTTCATTTATCACACTATTTATTCATCGTGACAATAATTACTATTACCATATTATTATCGTTATTTGATAAATTTTCATTCATCCATATCCAATAACCTGAATGATGAATATTGGAGATCGAGCAACAATTAATCCAAAAGAAACACCTCCCTAAAATCAACTTTATTATTATTATTATTGATAAATAAACAACGATTTTCTTTTTTTAACAACTTTTGAGGAAAATTGAATATTATTTTTACATTTATGTTTACATAAAAAAAAATTCTTCCCATTACCACAATTTAATAATATATGGAATCTTTTCTAATTTTTTAATTATAAACCCAAAAAGGCATCGGAAAATGTGATCCGGATAAATCATGTCATGTATGATCTTTGTTTTATTGCTGAATAAATTTTTTTTGTCATCTCGTAAAACAAAAATTTGGGCTTTCTATCGTATACAGACCATAATATTTATCTATCGGAGTCAACAAAGCGACAAAAATACATATAAATGATACCAAATTTATCGCTTAACAAAAGGTTTGGAATTGATGCATACTAATACCTCAAAACAACAATGGAAATGACGGTTTTTCTAGAAATATATAAAGAAATATTTTTTTGTAAATTTTTCAAAGAGTAGTTAGTTATTTTGGTCAAATCAATAATTAGTTTCACTGCTACTTAAGGAAATAGCGACGCAATCTTTTATTAGATTCTTTTTTCTTATCATTATTGCCATTATTGTCAAAAATCACACGCACATCCATATTTTCTTGAAATCTATATAAAAACACTTGAAAAACATTAGTTTTACTCATTTCCCTTCTCAATTTCATCCATATTCCTTCCTCACCAACCTCCCTCTCTTCACGACATAAACAATAAATAAAATGTCTAAAAACTTAAAAGTCAGACCTGATCCTATCACAATCAAAATCAGGAAAGACGTCGATAATGACAAATATTATATCAGGCTCGGATCGAGCGCTGAAGAAACATTCGACTTTCCAGACCCCCAGAGCATTGTACAAGTGTGCAAAGGGCTTAGACCGCCCTCAAAATTCATCCTTTTTAGGATAACGCTCCAGGGTTACCTCGCACAGAGGAAGCTGGAGCGATGTCGGGTTTCCAAAATAGCTTCACAATTATGGAGCAGTTTGGATCAGGAGTTCAAATTTCAATTTGAGCTCCTATCCAACATGGTTAGGAAATCGTACAAACAGAAGAAGTTGATTATACAAATGTATAATCGTAAGTTCATTGTTTAAGATATTTTTCTGATATTATTTAATACTTGATAATTGATAATTAATCCTTACAAATTATTTTAGCATCATCTTCGTCGCCTTTGACAATTAATGACAGCAGTGAAGATCGAAATAAAGAAACCAATAATATTATTTCGATCGAAAAGAAAGAAGTAACTAATGAGGAAAGATTGGAGATCGCCACCCAATTGTTTCCGGGTTTCTCAGAATTTTTATCATAGCTCCTCTTCTCTTCTTTTCTGGAAATCCTGGTAAAGTTTGTAATTACCACTTTTATCTCAAGCAAGTTTCAATTTACCTGCTAGATTAAGATTAAAACATTAGAATCAAATATATATATATATACATTCATTCTTATTTTTTATTTCGAAAAAATTAAGTTGAATTATGCAATCGTTTTTTTTTTTTTAAGATTTAATATATGAAAAGAATCATCTGAACATCTTTTTTTAAAAATTTAGAATATGTTTGTAAAAATCATATGCATAATTAAGAACAATTAAAACTTTACGCTTTGTCATGATAGAGAGTGATTAGATTAAAAAAATTTTCAATTTTATTTTTTTAAAAAATACTAAATTAACCAAAACCGAGTGGGAGAAAATTTTAGTCGTCAGATTTAGTTGGTAAAAATATACAAACTTCCAAAAACTACGGTATATGGTAGATACCATCATACGTTATGAAATGCTGAAAGCCTAAAGGGTACACTAAAAAAGTACATTAAATTGTTAGTGAATATTTTTTTTTGAAATTTAATGATGTTGAGTACAATTCCAAAAAAATAGTTATTTGGGAGATGGTTTTCTGCCAAGGGATGGTTAAAAGTGAACCATTTGATTACATCAATTCAAATTTCAGGGCATAATCTCAACCCCCAAAAAACTCGACAACCATCCAAAAATGGGAAAATTGCTTTGGAAGAGGATCAATTTTGTGACTCGAAAACTCTTTGGGGAAATCTCGAAACTAGTTTAGATTTAAATTTAGGGTTTGGGTTTGGTTTAGGTTTAGTAAGAATTCAAAGAGAATTTGGGGTCGCAGCATTGTATAACATCCCTCAATATTAAGGAATTTATTGATGATCATCATGACATAGTGATGTGTCGGTTTTTAGCATTCCCCGTTATATAACCATTACCAAGTTTATACATATCACCAAGTTTATGATCAATATTTATGTAGCACGGGATTTAAAAATTTTTTTTTTGTCTGTTGTGATGAGACCACAACATTTCATCCGAAAGTATTTTGTAACAGGAAGGGGGAAGGGCATCAGTCAACATAATACGCCTCTTGTGACTATTGGCATATACTTCTTCCTGTAAAAAGAAATACTCCGTTATTTTAATTTCAATTCCAGAAATATTCTGAAAATATTCCATAAATTCGCAACGGTAATAAATTACATGTTTCCTTTGCAAATTTCTCCCAATAGATATGATACATTTCTGGAAAAAATACGGAGTTTAAAATATAGATATTTTTTTTATAGAGTCTTGTAATAAATGATTCATCTAGTGAATCGAAAAATTTGTTAAAGGAAAATAGAATTATAATAAAAATAAACAAATAATCATGAAATAAGTTTTATAGTTTTACTTTATGTATATATATAGCATATTAATATACCATTGTTGATTTTTTGTGACATTTTAGCTGTGGTATATTATGATATACCAGGTATAAATTTGTTATGTACCATCAAAATCCGTGAGTACATTTGTAATCAGAGTCGTGCAATTTCGCTGTACGAAAAGAATCTTAGTACAAGTACAATGTACTATGGTACTTGGCACGACTGAGTCATGATGATAATAAGATTACAAAATAGAAATTCTAATACTAATACTAATACTAAATATCTATTAAAATAACGGATTATAGTCCGTTAATAATAATAATAATAACAATAATAATAATAATAACAACAACAACAATTTTTCTACAGCGACGATAATATTAGATATTATTATTATAGGAAAGAAGTAATATGGTGCACATCATCTAAAGACGACACTAAAATCGAAAGCCAATAACTCCTCAAAATTTTATGATAATAAAAAAAGTAAAACGATAAGCTTCATTTCTATCGGTTTACTTTTTTCATTATCATAAAATTATTGGCTTCAAAGTATATATGCCTGCCTATATGTAAATTTTAAAACTTCAGACTCTTATTTTATTGACCAATTTTAATTTATTTAATTGCCGGTAAATCACGTGATAATGTTTGTCGACGATTGTAATTAAACTCCTTAAAATTGAATGATTGAAAATATAATTAATTTGTAAATTTATAATGGGTCGTGTTTCTAAAAGTAAAATCAAGAGAGAATTTCCAATGGTTTGTTTGGTAGGAAAAGATATTGGAGTTGCTGAATAGATAATTAAATAAGACTTATTATTATTTATTATCACTATCCTTTTTTAGAAAATGAATTGACAAGATACTTTTTTGATTATTTTAATTATTATTCTTACGCAGTTTTGTTGTCGTCTCTCAAGATAAAAATATATTTACAATAAATTAAAAATATTTTCCTGCTCTTTTTCAAGTTTCCTTATTTAAAAATAAATTATGTCAACATGCGTAGTTTTCAATAATGAAATGAAAACACAAGAAGTTCACTCTTGCATTTGTGTTTAAAAGGGAATTTGATATACTTTCCATGGGTAGTAGAACATAGAACATTTCAGGGTTGGCAATAGACTGGGTCCCATTGAGACTAACGAGTTTTGGTCTGGTCCATTTCCATTAATAAAATACTAAGTATGGTTAAAATGTTACACTAATGGATCGGTACCGGAACATTTAGCATTCGGTCCAATTACAGCATTTCGAAAACATTGGCATTTTGGAATTTGGATTTTAAAAAAGCAATGTCCAAAATAATTTCGGTTTTGGCAAATGTTTCGAATTTGGCCAACGGCTTTTGTTTTCGGCTTTAAGCTTGGAAACTTGTCTCAACAAATCAAGTTCTGATGATATTAACTGTTTTATTTACAGAGCAGATTTATTTTAAAATTTCAAGTCACATCAAAAGCCCAAGTAGTGGGTAAACTTGTTAATTTCAGATTAATCGATGTATACGCTTGTTATTAGGGCTTGGAATTTGTTCCGGAGAGAAACAGATTTTAGAATTTCGACCTGTATATGCAGATCTGTATTTTAAAAGACTTTTGTAAAATATTGGATTCAAAATTATGATGATTTATTAGTGGGTATGTGTTGTGGGAGAAATCAAAAATAGATTTCCAAATGTTGAATTAATAGATTCTTTTAAAATACTTTATCCAAGATATAACGACTTATTAAATGATTTGTATAATTTTCAATCAATTAAAATCCGACTGCTATAATTCTAACAGGATTTTTCGAGTCCTGCTTTCTATGTGGAAATATACTGTAAGTTGCGAATTATTTTTATATTATATCCGAAAAATCAATCCTTGTTATGGAAAAACAATCCATAAACCGCAGTAAATGGACAAAATTCTTTTTTTTATTATTAACACGTACTTCATTAACTGTTAACTAAACAAATTTGATTTAATTTGTTTATATGTTTATTGGTTTAGCAGAAATTACATTATTAAATTTGTTTATTGCATTAAAAATTATTTCTTTCCTTTAATACTAAATTACTGCAACTTGCAATGTTCAAAAACATATAACAAATAAATTTTTTAATAAAATCAAAGATACTATATCTCAAAAGTCAGTGTTGCTCTCTGTAAATCACAAAGTTCCAAATCGAATAAATTGATTATATTAGTACATCAGGAGATTTTTCTCGCAATGATATTACACCCGTAAGTTTTAATATTTGCATAAAATTTCACTGAATATAATAATTACATAATTTTTGTGTGATTTTAGGAAAAATTTCCTGATGCCTACGAATACCGCTAGCTGAACCGTTGAATATTGCAGTTTCCGGGATGCTTATTTGATAGTTTTGGATTTCAGGGTGATTGCATTGGAGTGCTAAATGTCTGCTGATACCAATAATATCTTGATCGGATACACCTCTGCCTCTGAAAAACACTAACGTGTTATGATGCATGGGAGCCGTCCCAAAAATTTAACTAAAATAAGCCTCTCAGGATTTTGTGCGCTGATATAAAAATGCTATAAATGCACGGTTGCCATCTTTGCGACAACCAAATATCTTGACCACAAGATATACTTGTATAGTGGTCTTTTGGGAAAAATATCTTCTTGCTAAGGAATGCAAAATTTCAAGTCCCTCGGACAAGCCGGCATCCACAACGACCGTTAAATATGCACATCCAGACTTACAACGTCCCTGTACAACCGAAGGTTGTGAAACTTGTTCAGGTTAATAGATACATCAGGTTGGAGCCTGAATTCCTATCCACAATAACATCTCGCTCATCAAAGATCATTAGATCATTGTTCATAAATTTTCCAACTTCTCCAACTACTATTCCGTGAGGCCTGAGAGGTACTTTACTTCATATATCATCACTTTTCCATCAAGTAAACACATGCCGACTCTGAGCCCTGTCTCTCCTTTGTGACAATTAAGGGTAGGTTTCAAGTGATATGTTTTTGGCAACAACAACAATTTCACTTTCCAATTCATTTATGGCCTCTTCTTCTGTAACCTTCTCTCCCATAACCATAACCATCACTTCCGTACCTCCTCTCTCTTATAGTGCAAGTAATTGTTCCCTGGCTGAGTCAAGGACTTTTCGGCCAAGTTGAAGTCTGGTATTAGGTACTAGTGCTGACAAGTACAACAATGCAGAGATTTATACATTTTGATTTAAGGGATTAATTGATTATATGAAATAATTTAGGCGTAGATTATCGATGTCTGAAATTCTCAATGATCTTTAAATAGACATGGTAATAATATATGATTTCGATTTCTCAAATTTGGTACCTAAGATTAAATAAATTTATGAGGGCATATTTTTTAATTTCTGAGGGCGTCCGTTAAAATAAATGGATCAGCACCAATGATGCACATAATTACTCCTATATAAATGGGTAAATTTAATAATGTTAAAAAAAAATGTTACTAATATTAACAGGGTAAATTTGTTATATTAAACCCTTGGGTAAACTTAATATAAAAATCATGAAAATTGACTGGGACCTCAATTAGAAGTTTCCGGGTCCCTTCCACATGTCACGACTTTCACTTCATCATCTGATTTACCACCATCAAGAACGTCAAGCCACAATACACCTTTGAACATGTTGAATGTTGTCCAATGCCAACCCTGTCTATGATCAATATCAGTTTTGCTCATCTAATTTTTTTTTGGAAACGATTTTAAGGAATTCTACAATTTGTAATTAATTGTATGTAATTAAGAAGCATACACGCAAGAAAAGGGAACCAAGTAGAGATTCGGTCACTAAAATTTTCCAACCCTGCCAAGATTTCTCATCTTTTGTTCATCAGGACATCTTTTAAAATCGGTTTCTTAAATTTCATTTCTGCATGATCTTGGAATTGTCATTGCTTGGGCGATGCATTTATTTATTAATCAGGAATATATTTCAAATAATAATCATCATGAATATTGTAACGGACATATACAACAATTTATGTAGACAAAAGCATTCATTCATATTCAAGGGAAGGATCAGATAACAACAAAAAAGATCAGTAGTGTTTTGTTCAACTAAGAGAAATCATAAAGTTTAATTTGTAATCAAATTTAGCAATTTGTCATGAAATTGACAATTTTTTATCTTATCAAAAGTAGAAGGGTTTTGGAACTGTAATATTAAAGGCAATTAACTTTTATCTGATATGTGTGTGTGTATAATTTATAATCGTTGTTTGTGACTGTTGTCATAGAAAATTTTATCATTATTATCATATCAAGATTTGCAAACAGAAAACAATGATACTTTTTATGATTTGCGCTTGAATTCTTATGCAGCAGGAAGGGTTGTCAACATATTAAAAAGTAGGTGCAAAATGAAAATACTATGGAGGGCTTAATCTGCGTCAATTTAATTAGTTAGTTTCGGTCATTTTAGATAGGATAGTAGTATTATGTTGAAAGAATAACGATTATTTTAATAAAAATATGTCTTTATTAAATTATATTTTATATATAAAAAAAAAAAATTCTAATATCAAAATATTATTCTATTTAACTTTTTTCCTTTTTTTTAAATTTGTAATTTCTGATTTCCTTGAATTGTTTTTCAAATATTCATTAACAACGATTTCATCATCAACTTTCTTTAAACTACTTGACCTATCACCACCGGCACTTCCAATTGAATATAAAATAGTTCCTATAAACACACAAGCACCTCCTATACCCATACCAATATGAAAATCGTTATCAAAAAACAAGACTGACAAAACCAGGGAGATAAATTTACGAAGATTTAGCACAAGGTTTACAGTTAATGCTGATGAAACAGAGTGAAGTCGATGAACTCCTGATATACAAAGATATCTAAAAAACAATGAATTGTGTTATAAATATCAAGTTAAAAAAAATAGTTGAATAAAGAAATAAAATATTTATTTCTTTACTTACTGTGTAAGCACGTTCATGATCAAGTATAGCCAAGTTCTTGGCAAAACGCAATAAGATAAAGCATTATGGATTACATCGGAAGATGCAAAAATTTTACCACCAGAGAAATCATTGACAATTTCCTCTAATGACACATGAGGAGATTCATTCAATAATAAAACTTGACTTTTTATGTCATCATAAAATATTAAGAATAAAGGAAGCGCAAGAAAATGCTAATATAAATTAATTAATTAATTGATTAATTTAATTAGAAATGAGACAATTAATATAATAACAACAATAAAATGATTTCACCTACGGTATAAAATAATCCTTCGCGCCAATCATTTGATCTGTTCATTTCTTGATATAAACCCATAAAGCAAGATAGTACCAATGCAACTGTAAGAATCATTATTCCAAATATATAGTCAGCTGTAAAACCAGAATTTTTATCTTCCTATTTTACGATGATAATGAAATGTGACATCTTGTCATATTTCAGATAAATCCGTGATTTGTAAAAATAGTTTTTAAAATTAAGTAAAATGTAAATTATTTGTTACCACTAATTGATTGTTTGCAGAACTTAATGTAGCGAATACAACACCAAAAGTTATCATGATTACTGCCACAATTTGTGTGAGCGCATATCTATGATGAGATGACAGCTTCATTAGATCAGCAACAGTTGTGAGAAGAGGGATATTGATTGAATTAAAACAAACCTTTTACCAACTAAAGCCCAACCTAAAATCATACTAACTATTAATCCACCACTTCGGAAAATGATATGAAATGGCAAAGATATTTCATAGCCCAATGCAGCATTATTTAAGATCGATACGGTAAAAAACATTATTACTAAGATAAACCAACGATATATTGGTATAGAACGTGGTTTTAAACGTGGAATTAATGTGGATGATGATGATGATGATGGCGAAACTTGGAGATTGTATAGTAATCCTTCAAAAGAAATTAACAAAAATTGAACAAATGTAATTAATTTTCCTAAAAAAAAAATAAAAAAAAAGCACAAAAAAATATTAGTTTAAAATTAAAATTGATCAATCAAATAAAATAATTCAAATTAATGTTCTGATACTTGCCACTTTTAGGTGCATCACTTTTAAAAGATGGGAGAATAAATCAATAATTTCAATCAATAAAACAATAAAAACAAAAAAGAAATCTTCATTTAGATATACTACTAACCCAATTATTAATTCTAAAAATATTACATTGCTACAACAACCACCAAAAACTAAGCTTCCAATTAGAATCCAGTTGGTGAAATGATTGTAATTTTTATACGACGTCTCTGACATTTTAAATTTGTTTTTTTTTAAGAATTTGGATTGTTTGTTTAAATAGTAAAAAATGATCATCTAATAATTGGCCATTTTAAAACTTTGTTTACCCGAGGAGAATTTACAACCCGTCCCGTTAACGACTTTTTTATTCAAAAAGGAATTTTTAAACTGATTATAATAATGATAATAATAATAACCATTTATTATGCATGATGAAAGGTCGATTCTTAATGTGTATAATCATTTCCTTATAAATTACATCCCAAAATAGCAATTGGTTGTTACGAGATGTAACATCACATGACTCAATCACTTGCATCAAAATTGGCCAATTAATATTAATATTGCTAGAAACAAAAATATATTTTGGGAAGCGTATATACATACATACTGAATAAATATGTGTAGTTTAATTGTAGAATCAATCATGGCAGTTTATAAAGAAAAAAAATTTGAGCTCGATGTTAAAAAAGCAATGGATTACCATAAAATAAATCTTATAAGAACCGAGTACGTATTTTTTTACTAGTAATTGTTGAATTATTATGTATTTGAAGTTACACTGTTACTAGGATTTAAAAGAAAAGACCTAATTTATGGTGGATGACCTGATTATGAATGTTCTTTCTTTCATCCAAAAAGCTGCTGGTTGCAGTGACAGGGCCTGTAGTGAATATTATTTTTTTACGTATATTTTATTAGTCAGTTATATCATTTATATAAGAGAAAAATATCTAATAAATAATTTGAATAATTATTTTAATGATGTGATAGTGTTGTCGTTGCCATTAAAAATTAGCAATAGATCAAATTAATATTGGCTATGTAGTAATGCAAAGTGAAATTCTTTATGTTTAATAATGATCACTTGTAAAATTTTTCTATAACAATTAAAGAATAATTTTCTCTTCTTTATCCAATATTAATATCAATATTACCATTACTATTACTACGTTTTATCAGTCATCCGTGATTTCACGAGATCGACATGTCTACTTATTTTTTTACAATGCCCATTTTTACATACCAATCGTTTTAGTTGATTTTACATACCAATTTCTCAACAAAAGCCAATTTCTACTCATTTTTGATGATACCAGTTCAAATATAATTATCCGAGGTCCCTACTTGCACTGTATATATACTCTGTATAGACAATTTACATATTGGACGATCATCGTTCAATAAAATAAAAAAGTCAATGAAATTGAATATCAATCATACCAAATATGTCTACTTTTCACGATGTTTATTATTTTATCCCTCTTTTTTTTTTTAATAATTACTAATAGACAAATAATATCAAGAAAAATGCCAATTCCATCATTTACGCGTCCTAGCAAAACCATGAAATCAGTAACTTTAAATAAATCTAGATCAAACGAGGTAGATATATTCGGAGACGACAATGAAGAGCTTTCAGATGCTATGGATAGTTATTCAGAGTTTGGCTCGGATGTTTTAGATGGTTCAGACGATGATTATAAAAGTAAACCAATGAAAAGCAAAAAAAAAAAAACCCCCCCTGCTGAAAGTAATGCTAGTAATAGTAGTAATGGACAAACAACAAAACCTGCACGACAAAAAAAAACTGATCAGAAAGGAAAAACTCAAATAAAGGATCACAATATTGATAAAATCAATGAAAATGAAGAGATTGCACCCAAAAATCCTGAATTGGCACCTTTGTTGGAGTCGAGAAAGATTGTTGATCAAGATTTTGCAGAATTTCTTCCAAAGAGACGAAACAGTAAAAAATCAAAAGAAAAAGAAATCAATTTGGATGTGTTGAACGATTATGAAGCTGCCAATCTATATAAAGTTATGTTCCAAGCTGCTGACGATGATGTCAAAGGAATTGAAAGTAAACAGCCATGTATTAGAAAAACAGACCTTTTGGAAGATGTGATGGCACAATTATCCAAACCATACCTTACAGAAGCACTACTTGAACACAATATCCTGCTTGCAATTAAGTATTGGCTGGAACCTTTACCTGATAGGTCATTACCAAGCATCACATTAATAATTGAAATGCTGAGTCTTCTTGATAAAGTTTGTATAATAAATTATCTTGGTTTTTTTTATTATAATTAATTCTATTTAGTGAAAAAAAAATAATTCTTTTTTTAAACCAAAAATTTAATTAAAAGTACCCTATTACAACTGAACATTTATTTGCAAGTAAAATCGGAAGAATTGTTTATTTTTACACGTTGACAAAACGTTGTCCGGAAACTATAAGACAATTAGCTACTCAACTTGTAGAAAAGTGGAGTAGACCAATACTTGGATTAAGTGACGATTATCGAGAAGTAGCTGTTGCACATAATCAATACTATCAAGAAAGGTAGGCAATTAAGTATAAGATAAATTTTGTTTATCTCATTATTGATAATATTTTATTGCTACTACTATTGATGCTCTACTTTTAATACTTACTATTATTTATAATACTAATATTAGTTTACTACGACAACAAGAAAATCAATTGTAAGAATGACTTAAAATTTATTTATTTGTTTAGAAGACCATCCTCGAACAAATATTTGCTTATTAAATAAACAAATTGTTATTATCTTAGTATTGAAGATATGGAGTTAGCAGGATCTTCAAATCAAGACAATTTTAACCAGTCAAGAAATATTTCAGTTCGTAATAAAGAAGATCCCTACCAATCATTAACAAAAACCATGAGGAGGTTGGAAAGAAATAACAAAAGAAAGTGATCGAATGAGTTGATTAATGGTGTTTAAGAAATTGAATTTATATGATTTGCAAATTAAAAAATAAACTTGTAATATGATCAACATTTAAAAAAAAATTTTCGATGTTTTTTTTTCTTGTTATAATTATCAGCTTATCAATACAACAATTATTTGTTAGTTTTTTATTTTGTATTTATGGTGTTTAATATAAAACATATACGATGAAGTTTACACCTGAATTCATTGAATATTCGCCATCTTACATCAATACTGTAAAAGATCCCAAATTAAACCTACAAGGTATCCTTTAGAAAAATAATAAATCTGGATTTTTAATAAATTTTTCGTTTTTATTGTTCCCTCCCCTGATTTGAAAATTATTTTTTCTTTTTTTTTTATTAATAGGTAATAAAATTCCTACTATAGAAAATCTTGGTGTATCAAAGGTAATTGATGATTGGAAAAAATAATGAATTACATATATATATAATATATATTTACAAATGAGTTAAATCATACATTTGTTTCATAATATTGATTACGATAAATTTTCTTGAAAAAGAAAAGGATCTAACAGACAATGACATTCGCACATTGAGTAATTTCCCATTACTATGTCATATTTGTACGCTATCATTAGCCAATAATCGAATTAATTGACTAGATCCACAACTATTTGATTGGTTTTAACAAACAACAATATAATGGAACTATCTGATTTGCAACCATTAAATGGATTTAAAAGATCACAATATATAAGTTTACTGGATAACCCAGCGACCCGTCCCCTGTCCTTTTCTATTATTCATGGGGAATCTTGAGAAGGACGGGTGAAAATTGACGAGTTTACTGCGCTATTACTGCCCGTCCCTGGCATTAATAATATTTGTGATATTGTATAATAAATACAAAATAATAATGTAATGAGAAAATAAATCTTTCAATTGTGTAAGGCATAATTGGAAATTATTAATGCTAATCAAACAAGATTTTGGTTGCAATCAATTTCATGATTCATATGACGAGTATTATAAAAAAGGTTTAGCTACAACAGTCAATTTTAATGGTAATCAGACATTTTCTTCAGACATAAATTCTATATCATTAGTTCAACAACAAGATGATAGAGAAAATTTACAAGAAATTGAAGATGATGCTGATAAATTGATATATTTAGCTGATGTGGTTGATAATGAAGTTCCAAACATTTAATTTATTTGAAAAAATTTAGAATGTTACAGTTGGCTCTGGATATAGTGAAGCATTTGTTTTTGGAAAAACTTCATTATATAGTACGATTCATTATATAAAAA
>CAJVPN010000552.1:0-25188 GCA_910592215.1 Entrophospora candida
GTACCATATTAACTGGTATTGGACTTTTATTATTTACAATATTCAAAGTATGTATATAACACATTTTGTTTGTATATTATATTGAATATATCTAATAAAAATTTTCTATTATAATTTTTTTTTTGGAGTTTTTCCTGAGACACATTTATATTGGAACATTTGGTGGTGGTATTGGATGTTACTTGTTAAAAACTGCTATAAATTTTCGGTTCGACTGTCTGAAAAGTATTATGATTTTGAGGGATCGAAGGAAATTTTCCTTCATGAGAATAATTTTTTGTAATGGGGTTTGGATTTTGTTTTTGGATTCTGCCTCTTGATTATTATTAGATGCAAAGCTAAAAGCAATCTTGTTCCGACCATCATCACTTTGAGTTTTCTATCAATTTCCTTGGGCTTCAACCTAGTGATTTTCAAAAAAATCAAATCACAATACCCGAATTCTACTCTGATTTCAGTAAGTGTGAGTATATAAATCTACTTATTTATATATACTACAACCAGTGTTGTGACCCGAAACAGAAACTAACAGAAACCACCCGAAACTAGTTTAGGTTAGTAGTTTATGTTTAGATTTAAGTTTAGGTTTAGTTTTCTGCTTAGTGTAAGTTCATTTTCCGAAACATTTAGGGAAGCCAAAAGAGTTTCTGGTCACAACACTGACTACAACTATTTGACCATTTTCTGGTTCGACATTTTTAATTATTAATATATTGTTCATATAGAGTTTAAATTTATTAATTGGGAGGCAATAGGAGAAACCATTTCAACAATGGTTACCCTTGCATACTTTATGATATTAAGTGTTAATATAAATATTAGCAAATTGGAAACTTCACTTGATGACCATCAACTTAACACAGATCATGAACTGATTGTTCAAGGAGTTTCCAATTTAATTGCAGGAACTTTCCAAGGTTAGAATAGAATTATTATGTTTGTGAAAATCATATAATACCAACTATTAATAACATTAATAAATCATTATAGTTTCCTTGAGATATAAAGAATCAATTTTATTGATTAAATCAGGAGTAAATAAACGTGTTGTGGGGCTGATACTTGCATTCTGTATTGGTATAACAGTATATTTTGGAGAACTGTTATTTTTAATTGAATACATTCCTACAACAGCTGTAGGCACAATAATCTTCTACTTGGGACTGGATATGATACAAGAGGCATTGTTAGACTCATTGAAAATTTTCAATAAATTGGAATATTTGAATATTATAGTCACAATGGGTGAAATGGCATTGATTGGATTTGTTGAAGGAATATATATAGGGATTGCAATTTCTTATACATCTTTTATATTATCAAATTATCAAAAGGGAGTGATTAGAACAACATTTTCAGGTAATTCAGATAGATCTTCTGTAAGAAGGCATTACAGAGACCATAAATTTCTTGAAAAACTTGGTAGTCAAATCTATGGAATGAAATTACAAGGTTATATGTTTTATGGAGCAATTAAAGGAGTTGAAGATAGTATAAAGAAAGTTTTGATTGATTGTAAACAGGATGGAAAACCAATTAAATTCTTGATTTTGAATATGCTTGGTGTCACTGGATTTAATATTAATTCTATTCATGTGCTTGAAAGCATTCAAAAGCATTTTCAACATCAAAAAGTATATCTTGTAATCTGTGGAATATCATATGAATCTCAGCAAGTTTATACACCATTGAAAAAATTACTATTTTGGAATGATGTTACAAATGATCATGTAAAGTTTTGTGATGAAGCTAATGAGGCACTGGAATGATGTGAGAATTTACTCTTTGAAACTTATTATGATAATCATAGACTATTATACAGTGATAATCAACTTTGTAATTTGTAACAGTTCTTTTTCGTTCTTAATTGCGAATATGTAATATGGCACAGTAATACGAAATTTATTTCGCGTAACGCGTTAAATTAAAACGAAACGTTACATCTTTACTTATATATATTATTGTTATATTACTTATTATTTATATTACTTATATTATCATTTATATTACTTATATTATTATTATTTATATTATTTTCTTATATATACGAGTTACAAATTAAGTGCTGCAGCTTTCCGTGAAGTTCTAAGATATTATTATTATTGATTGATAATAATTTATTTATTTAATTGTAATATTATATTATGCATTTTGTATAAAAAGATAAGCTTTCCGTAATTAATAAAAATAACGTGTATTTTTAATAATAACAATTAGTATTTTGACGTAAAGAAAAAGGGTTTCCTTACATAATTAGAAGTTAAAATAATTTAGAAATGATTTGTTATTTATCATTATTGTTAATAATAATTTTTTTTATTATAATCAAAGTTGGAGTACAGCATCAGACCATGTCATCTTTACTTAATGATGAGTATTTTTGTAGTAATCATGTCGAAGATGCTGGAAAGATTGTATTTGAAAGTAAGTAAATCAATTAATTACAGTTATTAGCCTTGTTGCAACAAAATGGCTGGAAATATAGGTCACTCCCGTTATAAGGACACTCTCGGGCAGACCTAAAAATGTCATTATAACGGGAATGTCATTATAACGAGATAAATTTTACTAAGTCCTAACATACTTGGGACAGAGTCCAAGTGTCCTTATAATGAGATTGTCCTTATAACGGATGTCCTTATAACGGGAGTGACCTGTATAAAAAAATTTCATTGAAACAAGATTTTTAAAAATGCATTGAAACAAGAATTTAATTATAATTCGTTGAAACAAGGTTTTACTGTAGGCTTAATAATTAATTTACACATATCATACATCCATCAATTTACATTTCATTGTTTTTTTTTTTTTTTTAGATAAAATTGGTCTTGAAAGTAAAAACAAACTTGTAAATATTTTGATGAAAGCATTTAAGGAAATTACAAATGAAAAAGAAGAATTTTTCAATTTGCTAGTTCCATATTTTAAAAAAGAAGAAGTACAAAGGGACTCACAATTGTGGTCAAAAGGTGATGATCCAAATTGTATATATGTAATGGAGCAAGGACAATTGAGCACATGGATTTCAGCAGAAAACAACAAAAAAAATGTAATTGAGAGAATTCTGCCACTTACCATGATAGGTGAATTAGGATTTTTCACTGATAATCAACGACGAACAAATTTGGTGACAGATACTCTATGTGTTCTATGGAAAATGGATCAAGCTTCTTATTTAAGTATGATGAAATCCAATCCCGTTTTAGGAGCCATTTTTATGAAATTGGTAATGAAATTCACTGTAGAAAGGTTACGCAAGTTGGATCGTTATGCCTTTGATTAAAACAAAAAAAATGGCAAATTATAATGTAAATCATGTAAATATTTAGAGTTTTATTATTACATTATCTTTAAAGGTTATAATTTCCGTAATATCATCTGTAACCGCGCGGTATATTAATATTTTAAAATTTCGGGTAAACTGGCGATCACAGATTATTATAATAATAATGAATTTACTGGTCGTATTATATTTAATTAGTGTCAGTATCGGTGTGTGGATATTAATATAATAAATAGTCAATTGGGTTTAATATGTTATTTTTTTTTTGGGGTGTACATATGAACTAAAAAGAGAATTACGAAAAATAAAAATAAAATAAAAACCAATTTTTAAATGCACACACACCCCCCCCCCGTAATACTAAAAGTATCCGTTTGAAGCGACTTGACGTTGTACACAATCTCCACGTGTCCTTTTTTAAAAAAAAGTGAATTAAGCTGAAGCACCCCGTTTTATTGACCAAGTAAGATATCTTGTCAAGAAACGTCGAAAAACTCACCATTGTTTCTTGAAATTTGTGATGTTGCTTGTTATCTTCTTATTGAAAACAATAAATATTATTTTTGTTGTTGAACCTTTTATTAGAGAAATAATAGTTTTTGTTTCGTTTTTTACAAAAAACTACTTCTCCATCGCCTCCACAACTATTCTTGAAGTTTGGAAGTTTGTCTTTTTCAATACTTATACAATGTATATTGTTTTAATGTTTCTAGAAAAAAGTTTGACACCTTCAAAAAAAAATTTTTGGCTGCGCCCCGGTGGGAAAAGATTTTTAGGAAGAGGTTTTTCAACTTAATTAATTCTTTTATAAACTTATTCAATAAAGTAAGCAAATAAAGAAAATCATTCTTTACGAAATCCCACTCTTGAATTTATATTTCTTCATAAGGTGAATATGTACAAGTACTATCTTTTATTTCTCAAGTTAATCTTTTGTCTTACTATTCTATAAATAATCAACATCTTCTATATAATAAAGCTTATAATTAATTAATATGTTAAATCTCAAAAATAATTTGATGGATATTGTTCCACAACAATAATATTTTATAAATCGAGTATACACCTTCCGTACATCTGCGCCTCTGTGCTAAATAATGTTCTGTACGTTTTTGATATCAAATTAATCGGTTGGTAGTAGCAGAAATTCCGTAGATTCCGTATTTGTATATACTCAAAATTTGATTGTACATACTTTTCAAGTCACTACTATGGATACGCAGATGTACGGAATACGGAACCTGTGTGTACTAATACTAATACTCCAAATTAATTCATACCAGAAATATTTACAAAACCTTGGACCGAATCAGTATTCAAGAAAATTGTGATTGGTGTAGTATGTTTATTTTCGACTATATTCTTTTGATAAGATCGAAATAAGTAATAATACAGTATATTAATATAAATATTTAAATTGTATGCTAACATATGTAAATGAATTGCAGGCTTATCTTTACATATCATAGATGTTTTATATGGGATTAAGAAAGCATTGAAGGTTTATGCGAAAAGTTAAGACTTTATTCACATAACAAATACTTAGTTTTTTTGGTATCTTGATGAGATTTTTAGTATACGTTGTATCTAGATTTAAGCGGACCTGCTGGTTCAGCATGTCTGGGGGTTTAATAGATAAACTGTCTATCGATTAATAATCATGTTTTTCCGCAAAAATATCCGCAAATCACCAAATCAATTTCTAAATAAGGATAACACGCACCCAACCTACCAATAAAATTGGATATTTTCATGATGCTGCGCAAATTTGCGGATATTTTTGCGGAAAAATACATGATTTTTATCGATTACTATAACAAATATATTTGATTTACTAGCATTCATAGTTATAATAATAATAATCTTATGATGATGATCATTGCTATTATTAACTAGAAGAAAATATTTATTGAAACGAATAAAGTTAATAAAAATAATAACAATTAAACGTATAAATAAAACTATTTGTAAAAATAAATTTATGACTTGCAAAAACAAAATTTCTCATATAAGAAATGATGTATATAAAAAGAAAACCTAAGGTTAATCATGATTTTTTACTATATAACGGACATTATGTGGTTAATTACGACGTTTTGCTACTACTACTACTACTATTATTATTATTATTATTATTATTATTATTATATAACTCGGACATTCCCTTGTCCTACAATAAATATAAACGGAAAAAAAATTTTTAGCCTAATTATAATGCTAAAATTTGTTACTTTTCAAAAATGGTGTTTTGGAGAATTGATAAAAAATTTGGTCATTGCAGCGAAAAAAACTAAGCTTAGAAGGTTATTAATAGTTATCAGAATATTCATTACACTAGCTTAAAAGACGCTATTAAATTTTTTCGGTGGATTCTTCGTAATATGTGACTGCTCAAATCGGCAAATACAAAACTCAATTATTAATAGATCCATAAAAAATAGGGTTGTAAATAAAACCCCAATTTTATTAACTGGATACAGGTTTAATTATTAATTTAATAATAAATAAAAAAATCGTACTACCGACTGTGTTACGCGATTTAGAAATGTAAATAATTCTTTACGACACTAAATATCTAAACATAACTTATATAATTTATATAATTTATGATTATTGTATTTCTTCGTATCTTTATAAAATAAGCATTATGGTAAAAATAACTTTACATGGCTTTAATACATTCAATGCATCTTAAAAAACATAGCAAAATGAAAAATCTAATGATAATTGATATTGGTCATGATTTTTTATTATTATATTGAAAAAAAAGCAAAACTTTAGGAATTATTTTTAAAAAAAAAATATTCCGTGATTTTTATTTTCCGTTCCTCTATATAAATGTGACTCTATTAATTCTCAGACGAGTCAAAAGTTTTAATCTTCTTCCTAAAAACATGACAAACAACAACAACGACAATACTAGTGCTGGTTTTTCTGGTAAAACTTAATTTAAAATAAATATAAATGAATTAGAAAAATAAAATATTAATAATCTATGCATTTAATAATACAGGAGATGTAAATCGAGCAAACGATAACAATTATAGAAACAGTAATTATAGCAATTTAACTATACTAAATAATGCTGCTATAGCAAATGAATATGAACATACGTCATTGTTAAATAATTTATCTAGACACAGCAATAATTATGGCAAGAACACAGATGTTTTAATACCAATAGAAGACCATTGTTGGTCTCCAAGTTCGAGAATAAATACATCATTGTTTCGTGATTGGAACATGTTATCATTAAGTATAAAAGGGTTTAAGAACGCTATTATAAATCCATGGCTATATTATTACATTATTATATTTTTCTTATTAAATATCATATATGGAATATCATTTGGTAAGCGCAATGATTAGAAGAAAATATCACTCAACAATCACGTGGTTACAATTGATTGCAAATGTGATGTGTCACTGGTTTCGCTCAATCAGAATACGTTTAATAATCGAAGTTTTTTAAAAAACAAATTAGGGATAGCGGTATTTCCTCATACGCACCATCACCATAATAGTAAAGAGGATGAATTTGGAAGATATAAATATATTGGAATGGTGATGTTTTTTATCAGGTAAGTTATATTGATATACTTTTGATTTATTTATTTAATCGGCTAACGGATCCACGTCTTTATCAATAAAGTTGTATTATTTCAAAAGTCATAAACTCGATTAGTGGAAAATTCCAAGGTGGAAATAGTACAATGATCATACAATGCAAGTATTTTTTTTTTAATTAGAAATCAAAATTATTCATAATTTATAATCTAATAATAAATGATCTTTTTTTAAATAATAATAGTAATCCCATTTTTGCATTTGATGTAAGTAAATCTTTCGACAACAATTTTAAAGAAGAAAACAATAAAATCTAATAACCCTTCTCTTTTTTTATTTTCTTTATTCTTTTTGGTTGAAAAGCGGGGAAAAAATTAAAAACCATATTGATTTGGATTTGGGACCGAAAGAATTTAAAATGGCGTTTTACACAACAATATCTGCTTATACGCTAAGTACCATACTGACCGGTATTGGGCTTTTATTATTTGTAATATTCAAGGTATGTATATATTTATAATAATTGTATATTATATATTGAATATATCGCATATCTAATAAAAAAATTTCTAGTATAATTTCTTTTTGGAGATTTTCCCGAGACACATTTATATTGGAACATCTGGTGGTATTGGTTGTTACTTGTTGATGACTGCTATAAATTTTTCAATTCGACTGTCTGGAAGGTCTCTTGATTCCGGGAAATTGAAAATGATTTTCTTGCATGAGAATAATTTTTTGTTGTGGAGTTTAGCATTTTTTTCAGGATTTTGCCTCTTGGTCATTATTAGATGCAAAGCTAAAAGCAATCATGTTCCAATAATCGTCACTTTAAGCTTTCTATCTATTTTCTCTGGCTTCTACCTAGTAATATATTTTTTAAGTATTAATTCGGATTCTTTGATTAAACATGGCTGGATATTCATTTTTCAAGATAATCAAATCACAGTGTCTGAATTCTACTCTGATTTCCGTAAGTACAAGTTTATAAATCTGTTTTCTGATTACATACATATATCAATATAATATACTACAATTATTTGACCACGTTCTGGTTTGACATTTTTATAAACAATATATTGATTACATAGATTTTGAATTAATTAATTGGAAAGCGATGCAGGAAACCATCCCAACAATGCTTACACTTGCATACTTTACGATACTAAATGTTAATATAAACATTAATAAATTGGAAACTTCACTTGATGACCATCATCAATTAAATACAGATCGTGAACTGATGGTTCAAGGAGTTTCCAATTTAATTGCAGGAACTTTTCAAGGTTAGAATAGAATTATTATGATTTGTGAAAATCATATAATACCAATACTAATAACATCAATAAATCATCATAGTTTCCTTGGGGCATGAAGAATCAATTATATTGATTAAATCAGGAGTAAATAATCATGTTGTGGGACTGATACTTGCATTTTGTATTGGTATAACAGTATATTTTGGACAACTATTACTACTCATTAAATACATTCCAACAATAGCTGTAAGCACAATAATCTTCTACTTGGGACTGGAGATGATCCGAGAGGCATTGGTAGACTCATGGAATATTTTCAATAAATTGGAATATTTAAATATCATAGCCACAATGGGTGCAATGACATTCATTGGATTTGTTGAAGGAATATATTTAGGAATTGCAATTTCTTATATAACTTTTATGTTATCAAATTATCAAAATGGAGTGATTAGAACAACATGTTCGGGTAATTCAGATAGATCTTCTGTCAGGAGGCATTACCGAGATCATAAATTTCTTGAAAAAGTTGGTAGTCAAATCTATGGAATGGAATTACAAGGTCATATGTTCTATGGAGCAATTAAAGGGGTTGAAGATATTATAAAGAAAACTTTGATTGATTGTGAAAAGAAAGGAGATCCAATTAAATTCTTAATTTTGAATATGCTTTGTGTCACTGGATTTGATATTAATTCTGTCCATGTGCTTGAAAGCATTCAAAAGCATCTTCAACATCAAAAAGTATATCTTGTAATCTGTGGACATGAATCTCAGGAAGGTTGTGTAACATTGGAGAAATTATCATTTTGGAATGATGTTACAAATGATTATGTAAAGTTTTTTGGTGAATTTAATGAGGCACTAGAATGGTGTGAAAATTCACTCTTGGGAACTTTTTATGCTAAACACAGACCATTATACAGTAATAATCAACTTGGTAATTAGAAATTATAACAATTTAGAATATTATTTATTATTTATTATTAATAATGATTTTTTTTAATATAATCAAAGTTGGAGTACAACATCAAACCACATCATCCTTACTTAATGATGAGTCTTTTTGCAGTCCTCAAGTTGAAGATGCTGGAAGAAGCATATTTGAAAGTAAGCAAATCAATCAATTATTTACACATATTATCCATCTTTCAATTTACATTTATTCATTTCATTATTGTTTTTTTAGATGAAATTTGCCTTAAAAGTAAAAACAAATTTGTAAATATTTTGATGAAAGCATTCAAAGAAATCACCAATGAAAAAGAAGAATTTTTCAATTTTCTAGTTCCATATTTTACAAAAGAAGAAATACAAAAGGACTCACAACTGTGGTCAAAAGGTGATGATCCAAATTGTATATATGTGGTGGAACAGGGACAATTGAGCACATGGATTCCAGCAGAAAACAATAAACCAAATGTAATTGAGAGAATCTTGCCACTTACCATGGTAGGTGAATTGGGATTTTTCACTGATAATCAGCGACCAACAAATTTAGAGACAAATACTCTGTGTGTTCTATGGAAAATGGATCAAGCTTCTTATTTAAGGATGATGGGACATAATCCCATTTTAGGAGCCATGTTTATGAAATTGGCAGTGAAATTCTCTG
Organism: Entrophospora candida; assembly: GCA_910592215.1. Taxonomy (NCBI): domain Eukaryota; kingdom Fungi; phylum Glomeromycota; class Glomeromycetes; order Entrophosporales; family Entrophosporaceae; genus Entrophospora; species Entrophospora candida. The sequence continues at coordinate 9,725 of CAJVPN010000552.1, forward strand.
TAGAAAGATTACGCATGTTAAATTGTTATGCCATTGATTAAAACAAAAAAATGATAAATGATAATGTAAATCATGTAAATCTTTAGAGTTTTATTATTACATTATCTTTAAAGGTTATAATTTCCGCAATATCATCTGCAACTGCGACATATTAATATTTTAAAGCTGGCGATCACAGATTATTATGTATTACTAGTCGTATTATAATTAATTAGTGTTGGTATCGGTGCATGAATATTAATATAATAGAATTTAATTGTTATTTTTTTTTTTTTTGGGATGTTTGAGTTTTACATATAAATTAACAAAAAGAGAATTGCATTAAAAATAAAAATAAAATAAAACAGTTTTTAAATGCACAACTCTAAAAGTATCCGTTTGAAGCGACTTGACGTCGTATACAATCTCCACGTGACCTCTTTTCTTAAAAAAAAGAAACACCCCATTTCATTGACCATGTAAGTCATCTTGTCAAGAAACGTCGGAAAACCCACCATTGTTTCTTGAAATTTGTGTTGTTGCCTATTATCTTCTTATTGAAAACAATAAATATTATTTTTGTTGTTGAACCTTTTATTAGAGAAATAAAAGTTTTTGTTTCGTTTTTTTTTACAAAAAACTGACTTCTTCGCCCCCACTTTCCTCTCCACAACTATTCTTGAAGTTTGGAAGTCTGTCTTTTTTAATGCTTATACGACGTATATTGTTTTAATGTTTCTAGGAAAAAGTTTGGCTCCTTTAAAAAAAATGTTTGGCTGCGCCCCGGTGAGGAAAAGAGGTTTTTTCCTGAATTTAGTCTATTATTACATCAACTTATTTAATTCTTTTATAAACTTATTCAGTCATTCTTTACAAAATCCCACTCTTGAATTTATATTTCTTCATAAGGTGAATATGTACAAGTACTATCTTTTATTTCTCAAGTTAATCTTTTTGTCTTACTATTCTATAAATAATCAACATCTTCTGTATAATAAAGCTTATAATTAATTAATACGTTAAATCTCAAAAATAATTGAGTATATATACACCTTCCGTACATCTGCGCCTCTGTGTTCTGTACCAAATTAATCGGTTGGTATATAATAGCAGAAATTCCGTAGATTCCGTATTTGTATACAGTCAAATCTCGATAAACCGAACTACCATAAACCGATTTTCGCTTTATAACGATGCAAAATTGGCTAACTAAATCATATTTGATAATGGTTTGTACAAAATAATAAGAATATAACTTTCTAAGCCGAATATGATCATAAAAATTCGTCTTATGATGATAAAATTCGGTTTAAAAATGGTCGATCACACAACAATCAAGTTTAGTCAAGATGATTATTACTAAATTAGGCTTTTGACCCTTTACGCTGCCAGCCCTGTTTGTATCGTAAATCGAATTTTGATAAGCTGATCCTATTTTTGTGATTCCCAAAAGTTCGGCTTATCGAGGTTTGACTGTATACTCAAAATTTGATTGTACATACTTTTCAAGTCACTACTATGGATGTGCAGATGTACGGAATACGGAACCTGTGTATACTAATACTAATACTCCAAATTAATTCATACCAGAAATATTTACAAAGCCTTGGACCGAGTCAGTATTCAAGAAAATTGTGATTGGTGTAGTATGTTTATTTCGACTATATTCTTGATAAGATCGAAATAAGTAATTATGAAATTTGCAATAGGCAAAATTAACAATACAGTATATTAATATAAATATTTAAATTGTATTCTAACATATGTAAATGAATTGCAGGCTTATCTTTATGTAAAATATATGTTTTATATGGGATTATATGGCATTAAGAAAGCATTGAAAGTTTATGCGAGAAGTTAAGACTTTATTCACATAACAAATACCTAGTTTTTTTTTGGTATCTTGATGAGATTTTAGTACACGTTGTATCTAGATTTAAGCTGACCTATTGGTCCAGCTGGTTTGGGGGTTTAATAGATAATTTGTCTGTCAATTACTATAACAATAATAACTAATATATTTAATTTACTAGCATTCATAGTTATAATAATAATAATAATAATCTTGATGCAACGGATGATAATGAGCATTGCTATTATTAACTAGCAAGAAACTATTTATTAGAACGAATAAAATTAATAAAAATAATTAAAAATAATTTTAAAAAAACAAATGGCTAATAACAATTAAACGTATAAATAAAACTATTTGTAAAATAAATTTATGAACAAAATTTCTCATATAAGAAATGATGTTTGATAAAATTGAAAATACACATCTAAACTCGATAAGTCGGACATTTATTTATATTATAAAGTACTTTAAACAATTGATTGCTGCGTCCGACTTATCGAGTTTAGATGTGTATGTATATAAAAAGAAAACCTAAGGTTAATCATGATTTTTTACTATATAACTAATAATAATAATATTATTATTATTTAACTCGGGCATTCCCTTGTCCTACAATAAATATAATAAATAGCGGAAAAAAAAAATTTTTTTAGCCTAATTATAATGCTAAAAATTTGTTACTTTCAAAAATGGCGTTTTGGAAAATTGATAAAAAATTTGGTCATTGCAACGAAAAAAACTAAGCTTAGAGGGTTATTCGTGGTTGTCAGAATATTCATTACAATAGCTTAAAAGATGCTATTAAAATTTTCGGTAATATATGACTCACTCAATCGACAAATATAAAATTGGCGAAACTCGATTATTAATAGATCCGTAAAAAATAGGGTTGTAAATAAAACCCAAAGTTTTTATTAACTGCAGGTTAATTAATTGAGATCTGTCTTATTTTTTATAAACAAAAGGTACCACTGAATTTTTATCATTGTGTCACGAGATTTAGAAATGTAAATAATACACTAAATATCTAAACGTGTATAATTTATATAATTTACATAATTTATATAATTTATATAATTTATAATTATTGTATTTCTTTGTATCTTTATAAAATAAGTAATATGGTAAAAGTAACTATTAAAATTTTTACATGGCTTTTAATACATGCAATGCATCTTAAAAAACATAGCTAAATGAAAAAAATCTAGTGATAATTGATATTGGTCATGATTTTTTATTATTATATTGAAAAAAAAGCAAAACTTTAGGAATTATTTTAAAAAAAAAATGTTCCGTGATTTTTATTTTCCGTTTCTCTATATAAAATGTGACTATTAATTCTCAGACGAGTCAAAAGTTTTAATCTTCTTAAAAACATGACAATCAACAACAACGACAACACTAGTGCTGATTTTTCTGGTAAACCATAATGTAAAATAAATATGCATGAATTAGAAAAATAAAATATTAATAACCTATGCATTTAATAATGCAGGAGATGGAAATCGAGCAAACGATAACAATTATAGAAACAGTAATTATGATGCTGTTACAGCAAATGAAGATGAGCATACGTCATTGTTAAATAATTTATCTAGACACAGCAATAATTGTGGCAAGAACACAGATGTTTTAATAACAATAAAAGACTGTTGTTGGTCTCCAAGATCGAGAATAAATCCATCATCGTTTCGTGATTGGAATGTGTTATCATTAAGTATAAAAGGGATTAAAAACGCTATTATAAATCCATGGCTATATTATTACATTATTATATTTTTCTTATTAAATATAATACATGGAATATCATTTGGTAAGCGCAACGATTAGAAGAAATACATGCGAACACCACTCAACAATCACGTGGTTACAATTGATTGCAATCAGAATACGTTTAATAATTGAAGTTTTTAAAAACAAATTAGGGATAACGTTATTTCCTCATACGCACCATCACCTTAATAGTAAAGTGGATGAATTTGGAAGATATAAATATATTGGAATGGTAATGTTTTTTATCAGGTAAGTTACTTTTGATTTATTTATTTATTTATTTATTTAATCGGCTAACGGATCCGCGTCTTTATCAATAAAGTTGTATTATTTCAAAAGTCATAAACTCGATTGGTGGAAAATTCCAAGGTGGAAATAGTACAATGATCATACAATGCAAGTATTTTTTTTTTTAATTAGAGATCAAAATTATTCATAATTTATAATCTAATAAATAATCTTTTTTTAAATAATAATAGTAATCCCATTTTTGCATTTGATGTAAGTAAATCTTTCGACAACAATTTTAAAGAAGAAAACAATAAAATCTAATAACCCTTCTCTTTTTTTATTTTATTTATTCTTTTTGGTTGAAAAGCGGGGAAAAAATTAAAAACCATATTGATTTGGAATTGGATTCGAAACCAGAACCGGAAGAATTTAAAATAGCGTTTTATACAACAATATCTGCTTACGCGCTAAGTACCGTAATAACCGGTATTGGGCTTTTATTATTTGTAATATTCAGGGTATGTATATATTTATAATAATTGTATATTATATATTGAATATATCGCATATCTAATAAAAAAATTTCTAGTATAATTTCTTTTTGGAGTTTTTCCCGAGACACATTTATATTGGAACATCTGGTGGTATTGGTTGTTACTTGGTGATGACTGCCACAAAGTTTTCAATTCGACTGTCCAAAAAGTTTGATTTCGGAATATTGGAAAAAGTTATCTCGCATGAGAATAATTATTTGTCATGTGGTTTAGCTTTTGTTTTTGGATTATGCCTCTTGATTATTATTAGACGCAAAGCTAAAAGCAATCATGTTCCGACCATCATCACTTTGAGTTTTCTATCAATTTTCTTGGGCTTCAACCTAGTGGTACATTTTTTGAACACTTCTCAGAAGTCCTTGATTAAGGATGGTTGGATATTCGAGCTTCAAAAAAATCAAACCACAATACCCGAATTCTACTCTGATTTCAGTAAGTATGAGTATATAAATCTACTTACTTATTTATATATACTACAACTATTTGACCATGTTCTGGTTCGACATTTTCAATTATTAATATATTGTTCATATAGAGTTTAAATTTATTGATTGGGAAGCAATAGGAGAAACTATTCCAACAATGCTTATGCTTGGATACTTTACAATACTAAATGTTAATATAAACATTAGTAAATTGGAAACTTCACTTGATAACCATAATCAATTAAATAGAGATCGTGAACTGATTGTTCAAGGAGTTTCCAATTTAATTTCTGGAACTTTTCAAGGTTAGAATAGAATTATTACGATTTGTGAAATCATATAATACCAATACTAATCACACCAATAAATCGTCATAGTTTCCTTGGGACATGAAGAGTCAATTATATTGATTAAATCAGGAGTAAATAATCATGTTATGGGAATGATACTTGCATTTTGTATTGGTATAACAGTATATTTCGGAGAAATATTACTTTTGATTGAACACATTCCTACAATAGCTGTAGGCACAATAATCTTCTACTTGGGACTGGAGATGATCCGAGAGGCATTGTTAGATTCATGGAAAATTTTCAATATGGTAGAATATTTGAATGTCATAGCCACAATGGGTGCAATGGTGATTACTGGGTTTGTTGAAGGAATATATATTGGGATTACTATCTCATATATATCCTTCATGTTGTCAAATTATCAAAAGGGAGTAATTAAGACAACATTTTTAGGTAATTCAGATAGATCTTTTGTCAGAAGACATTACCGAGACCAAAGATTTCTTGAAGAAGTTGGTAGTCAAATCTATGGAATGACATTACAAGGTTATATGTTTTATGGAGCAATTAAAAGAGTTGAAAATACTATAAAGAAAGCTTTGGTTGATGGTGAACAGGATGGAAAACCTATTAAATTCTTGATTTTGAATATGCTTTGTGTCACTGGGTTTGATATTAATTCTGTCCATGTGCTTGAAAGCATACAAAAGCATCTTCAACATCAAAGAGTATATCTTGTAATCTGTGGATATAAATCTCAGGAAGCTTGTGTACCATTGAAGAATTTATCATTTTGGAATGATGTTACAAATGATTATGTAAAGTTTTGTGATGAAGTTAATGAGGCACTGGAATGGTGTGAGAATTCACTCTTGGGAACTTATTATGCTAATCATAGACTATTATACAATGATAATCAACTTGGTAATTAGAAGTTAAATAATTTTTAAAATTTTCATTATTTATTATTAATGATTTTTTTTTAATATAATCAAAGTTGGAGTACAACATCAGACCACATCATCTTTACTTAATGATGAATCTTTTTGCAGTCCTCAAATTGAAGATGCTGGAAGAAGCATATTTGAAAGTAAGTAAATCAATCAAATTATTGTCATTAATTTACACATATTATCCACCAATCAATTTACATTTATTTCACTGTTTGTTTGTTTTTTAGATAAAATTGGTCTTGAAAGTAAAAACAAACTTGTAAATATTTTGATGAAAGCATTTAAGGAAATTACCAATGAAAGAGAAGAATTTTTTAATTTGCTAGTTCCATATTTTACAAAAGAAGAAATACAAAAGGACTCACAATTGTGGTCAAAAGGTGATAATCCAAATTGTATATATGTAGTGGAGCAAGGACAATTGAGCACATGGATTTCAGCAGAAAACAACATAAAAAAAGTAACTGAGAGAATCTTACCACTTACCATGGTAGGTGAATTAGGATTTTTCACTGATAATCAGCGACAAACAAATTTGGTGACAGATACTCTATGTGTTCTATGGAAAATGGATCAAGCTTCTTATTTAAGTATGATGAAATGTAATCCCGTTTTAGGAGCGATTTTTATGAAATTGGCAATGAAATTCTCTGTAGAAAGGTTACGAAAGTTGGATCGTTATGTTTTTGATTAAAACAAAATGATAATGTAAATCATGTAAATATTTAGAGTTTTATTATTACATTATCTTTAATGATAATATTTTAGTAAATGATGAAAATTTCTTTTTTCTTTTTTCATATGTAAATCATAAAAAAAAAACTATGTAATTAAAAAAATAAAAATAAAAAACTGAGAGTTGACGTAAGAAATATTTAACAAAACGATTGATTTGCCCTCAATTACTTATTAAATTTATTAATATATACGTATTTAATTTAATTCTACCACGTCATATCTTTGCATTCGATCATTTCATTCATCCATTGAAAAAAGATAACTTCATCATCATAAAGAAAATTTGTATATACAATAGGGATCATTATGATGGATATAATGACACGCACGGTCGATCCCGCTTTACATACAGCAATATGTCACAGGCGTATGAATACACAAAAATCTCGGAGATCCAAATACAATATAGTGTGATTACGATAATAATGATATAACTTTATTGGGTGCTTTCTTTGTATTATTCCTTGTTTCGTAATTTTAATTACGTGATACCCTCCTGGTGTTACAAGCCGTCTAGGGAACTTCAAGCTGCGGCTATTCGACTGGACTTTTTTTCTAGTTGCGACTAAGAATGGTTGACGAAATTCATATTTATCGTCAAGAATCTTTTAACGAAATTGACGAAATTTATGATTGATTCAGCCAATCAAATACGATGCTTGTGATAATTCTTATATACATATATACAGTAATTAGTATATTGATTTGTTTTTAATATATATAGTTCCAATATATATATTAATATCATGCATCAAATTTGGACAAAGTTAACGATGAAAACCTAAGGTTTTAATATTTTTATTGGTTATTGCCTGTTTGTGTTATTCATGACATTTTATCATCCAATCTTGATTTTATATAGCAATTCAATATCTAGAGCGACATTGGATATTTACCATGGTAATTATTCTCGATTCTTTTTTATCATGCTGATAACCCAAGGGATTCCCTGAATCTTCTTTTAGTAACATCACCATACTGATATATATAAAATCAATATTTGATCATTGTTTATGAAAGTTTGGTCAGCTTAATTGATCAATTTCAATTTCGTCAATTTCGTCAAATGTGACTAAATCAACAACGGTTTGACGAAATTATTCCCTCCTGCTAAATATTTCATCAACCATTCTAATAAAGTCAACACAAAACATATCTTTTCATCTTAATAAAGAATGTTTATAATGTACCAAAATACATTTTATTGATAATTTTCACTATTTGTTTAAAAGCAGTTTTCGAATAATTGCCAAACGACTAAAATCATTAAAAAATCATAATTTCAGTCATTCAGAAAAAAATCCATAAAAAAAATAATGTCTTGCGAACAAAATAAAAAAACTCGAGAAGTTTGATATTTCCTTTCCATATACCATAAACAGTACCACGTTCAAAATCAGCAAGTTCTCTTCTATAAAATGCCCTCGATTTGCTTTTAAAAAAAATTATATTTCTTTATATTAATAAAAAAATTATATATTTATATGCAAATTTTGTAATAAAAAATTCTGTTAACTATTGACATTTTTGAAAGTATTGAATCAAGTTACGACAGTGATATTAAGGCTTAATGGTTTACGACTGAAATCTAGTCGCGGCTACTGCTAATCGGCTAGCAACATTACCCCCTCCCCATATAGGCAGACAAGAGTACAGATTAGGTTAAGTACTGGGTTATTCCTTTTGTTGAGTTATTTCCCAGTGTCATTTTCCTTTTTCAATACACTCCTTTAGATAAATTTTTCTTTCCTAAAGAGAGTAAGAATGCATTTGCAATTCTGGATGACTTTTTTGCAACGGACTAATTACCACTTTCTACTTTTTTCTTATATCCCAATATTTGAACCCGGAAATAAATATTAGAGATGTCAATCGGTCCTTAACTGTCCGGCCCGGTTCGGGATTGGCAGTCCAGTCATGGGACCGGACTTAAAGTCCTGTAAAAGTCCTAAGCTTTTTTAAATGTAATTTTTCGGTCAATTATTTTACGTTGTATGGCCGAATTCGAGTTAACTTTTTAGCTGCACTCGCCGATTAATTGAAAGCTTTTATATTAATATAGCTTGCTGCCTCTTTCTTGACCTAGAAAACCACAAATAGCAACAAATTATAATAAAAGCAATGAAGGTTCCTATATAATTTTTATTTTATTCATTTTAAATCTTTGTCATTATCAGAAAATTAAGTAAAAAGTAAGATGATAGAAATATGCTACTACTAATAGTAATGCTTTAATAATAAACTTTGAAAAAGAGGCAAGGGATATTTAATATTTGAATAGGTGACGTTGCAACTTGGAAGAGCTAAAGATGATTATATAATAGCAAGATTCTTATATAGTAGAATTGAGATGATCGTCAATATTTTTATTATCGCAAAAAAAACTGGAACAAAAAACTCTTTAGAATAATTAATATATAATAATAAATAAATAAATAAATAAATAAATAAATAATTTTTTTTTACAATATACTACAATAAATAAATAGATAAAATGTCAAAAATGATGATTATAATAAATCACAATTTTTAATGTCTAAATAAAGTTGACCATTGAGGTGGAATAGCCCAACCATGTTGTCTTGCTACCCTAATATATGCATCCATAGCTTCCTATAAAGTATTTATAAATGTTATATATTTGCATTCATAAATTGATACTTATTGTTACAATTTCATTTATATATAATAAGTAAATAAATAAAGATTACTTACTCTTGGACTGTATTCAATTTTCCAATTCTTGTCAAGTCTTGCAGGTGGACTTAAATCACTTAATGCCAATTTAACTTGTAATAAAACTGATTCTATAGTGAACTCGGACGACCACCCTTTATCATTCCTATTGCCCAATGTTAAAATCTCTATACAAATAGATCCTCCTGCTGTAACCTACATTTTTAACACCAATATTAAAAAGAAGTTAGATTTTTTTTTTGCCAGAATATAATACTTGGCGAAAAAAATTTTTGGAATAAATTCATTTGTTATTTTTTTTTTCCTTACATGACCACCTCCACCATTAAGAAATCTTAGTAATCTTGGTCTTATTACACGAATATATCTATAATAATATTGATAGAGATCAATCAAATTATCGCTATGTTAAACTAATAATTTATAATTATTAAAAAAATTTTTTTAAATAATACTAAACGGAAACTTACGGTGGTAAAGCGGGGAAATCAGGAGAAAATCTAACTTCTAGATCAATACTGGTAACATTATGTGCTGCCATATCTTGAGCTAATGGAATACTTGGATCAAAATTTTTAAGTTGTACAACCTTATAATTTGAATAATGGTTTAACATTTTATTTTATCAAAGAAAAAAAAAAATTTTTTTTCCAAGCAAATAAATATTGAGATTACAAACCCATTGATAAACTGATCTTAAGTTTTCAAGCTTAACATAAAAACCCAAGTCATTAGAAGCTTTATTTTGATTATTTACAATCATCTTCAGCTCTCGATATATACGTTGTGTTGCTGTCTTAGTTGATTGCTCTAATTAAAATATTAAAGATTTTAATTTGACTAATTAATTAACTAACCCATTAAAAAATTAAATATTTTTAGTAGTATACATACCGGGAAGTGGTAATAAAGAAGGATCAAAGTCTTATATTAAACCCACCCAATTAATTAAAACATTTAATTTGAAATTAGTTATTAATCATTTAATTCATTTCATTTAGAAGAAATTAATAAATAAATTAACTAATTTAGAAATGCAACTAACCATCGTCTTCTATTTGTTGAATTTCATCGTTGTGATTTATTATTCTCGAAAGACTATTACTAACAATGCTATTATTAACACTACTACTACTACTACTACTACCACTACTGTTACTACTGTTATTGTTGTTATTATTAACGTTATCGTTATTAGTATTGTTGCGATTATTACTACTAAATGTTGTAATGAGGTGAGAGTAATCGGTTGGTTTTGACTTCCGATTCATCCTTTATTTTAAAAAATTTTTGAATAATTTAAAAATTTCAATTTTAATTTTTTTTCCAAAAAATAAAAAAAGATATCTTTAAATAAAAATGGGATTGAATTAGATTTTATTTACTCGTTTATTATTTGTAATAACAACGATGATGACGATGTGATGAATCGGAGAAACGGTGTATTAACATGATTTTTCCATTTTGTTCAAATGTATTAATATAGATTTATTATTATTATTATTTATGACTTTTTTTTTCATACTTCTATTTTTAAATTTCTTGGTTTTATTTTTTTTCTTAGAATGACAAGATAAAATAAAATATTTTTTTTGGGAAATTACAGTATTATGTGTAACATTACAAAGTTGGAATGGACTCTATCAATTTATCATGCATATATGCATTACAATTTACAACATAATAATATAACATTATTCATTTACATGCTTTTACCACAAATAATAAACAATAGGCTCGCCTGTATATGAACTATCTCTAATCAATCTGGCTAGCAGGGATGTTATGTTAAACTAGTTGAATATATAATTCAATTTGTTCGTTTGAAAGAGCAACCAAAGAAACATCTTTACTATAGATACATTGTATTTATATATGTAATGTACTTTTTATTATTATATAATAGATTATTATTATTATATTATGATACAGTCAAATCTTGTCACAGCGGATGAACGGAACACATAATAATAAGAAAACCTTATTCAAAATTCGTTGTGACAAGAATTTAATTATAGTCCGCTGTGACAAAGGTTTGATTGTGGATGGTTATTATGATAAAAAATAATAAAAAATAGAAATTATATGCAATATAATATTTGGTAAGAGTAGTAATGTAAATTTTATTTATAAATCCCAGGTCTTAATGCTTTACATCCTTTTATCAAATATTCTACGTTGTGCCAGCCCTGTTTTTCAATAATAATAAGGTATATATATGTCATTAAAAATCATGTATTTTTCCGCAAAAAACATCCGCAAATTTGCGCAGCATCATGAAAATATCCAATTTTATTGGTGGGTTGGGTGCGTGTTATCCTTATTTAGAAATTGATATGGCGATTTGCGGATGATTTTTGCGGAAAAATACATGATTATTATTAGGTCATTCGTTAATAGTTCCAAATATGCTGTCGGAAATAGTTGCATATCCTTCAAAAAAAAAATTAATAATACTTTTGAATATTTTATCACGATCAAAAATATAATTCCAATTAATAAATGCAATATGTTTCAAATTTTCATATGCAAGCTAACTCTTGATCTAATCCAGTTTTGATGAGTACTCTAGAAGTTGATAGTCTTGGAATTCTTGGCCAATGTTTATCATCATACGAATGACTTTTAATTCGAGTCTAAAAGACAAAAAATGATGATTCCAAAATTTCGAGATTTGGGAATGAAATAGATTTAAAAGATTTTATAACATTTTTATTCCTAATATCCAAGTTTAAATCCTTTAAATTTTGAAATGTTCGTATTTACTCCATCACTTTTATAATGGATTGATTATTTATTGTGAATATTTGAATGTCTAAACAAATAATGTCACCCGAACTCTAAACTTTATTTTGATTTTGAGCTTCAATCAGCCGTGCTGGACCATTATTATTAATATTAAGATTATCATCGTAGCCACCATCTATTGCCAAAGATTGAATTAAAAAATTAAAAATTATTAAAGAAATAACATTTCATTTCATTGAGATTCCCAAAACAAATATTAAATCTAGGATGATTAATTAACCAATTCGCAATCTAATTCACACAAGTTGAAAGCATGTTAATAGTTGTTGAGTGATTCTAAAATTAATTTTATGGCTCTTTTCTTTATGCAATTGACTTCTATGACATTATTGTCATGATAGCGTGATCACTGTTGGCTTTAATACTGTATAATGGTGGTGATCTATTCAATAGTTGAAAATTCAATTTGATATTATTTTTTTTCTAAAAAATCATTTTCCTCTGTTAAAAACAATTAATTGATGTTCTGAAGCTTGCCTTTAGAATATAATGGATCTCTCCACAATGTTGGAATATTAAAATTATGCAAATGTTTATTAACTAGAGTACAAGAATATAATCACACTCTTATGTTTAATTTCTTTTTTTTTTGTTCTGTGTTAAACCTTTCATCTCATCTTGACTCAAACGATACCCAATTCTTGTTTTTATATAAGAAAACCCTTCTTGCAACGCATATCGTTCAAGATGAGTTTCGAGTTTGAATACAAAGTTCATTTTCCGAATTTTCATTTGTAACGAAAGAAAAAAAGGTAAAAAGTTAATGAAAAAGGTAAAAAAAAGTAAACGGCGCGAGAAAAAAAAATAACTTATCAATACAGTGAAGCCTTGTTTCAATATCTATCTCCAGCCACTTCGTTATAACAAGGTTATAGCTTGATGGTCGGTTCACATGATCTATTGAAATTACTGCTAATTTTTCATAATAATACATTCATTTTAATTAAACTGTTAATTAAGATAAATTGTCTTTTCTTTTTCATAAAATAAAAAAAAATTAACATAAATAATGATACTAAAAGTAATCGCAGGAATTTTTGCGTCACAACATCACATCAAAAAAAAATTTTCAGAATTTTTATTTTAATAAATTAGTAAATAGTTATAATAGAAAAAAATTTATCACTAAATTTTTAAAAAACAACGACCTTGCATTTGCAAATATCAAAGAAAACCTCATTTTTATTCTAAATATAAAACTATTCAATTGGTTAACAAAATAAATAAATACATTTTTAAACAACGACATTATACAAACGTTATTGATAATATTTGTAATAAACAAAATATTTTTAAATTATATATTTATTATAATAAATAAAAGTATAATAAAGTCGTCCAGCAAATAACAATTGTTAGTTATCGTATAGCAAACAAAAACAGGATAAGCTACTCAAATATGTCCCGAAAGTATCTCATGAAAAATAGTCACTCGCGTCAAAAAATATAGAACATTAAGATATAATATCATAATACTGTAATAGTAGATAAAAGCAGAATTACTATTGGCTGCTCTATTGAGTTAGACTTAGTCACCTGACTTGAGCAAGATTTATATGGAACGTGTACCATTGATAAACATATATACACACGAGTTTATTCCTATATCACCACTACCACTACCATCTCGACCTTGTTCTACTGCTTAAAAAAACCTCCGAATAAAAATATATAAATTGAACGATATAATAAAAATAATACGCTAACATACCACATTATTTACTATATGAAAAAAATTTGATTTTGGTGTTAAAAATGTTAAGATATGTTTCAGTATTTTATGCTATTACTATCAAATTCACGCGCAACATCCTCACTCAATTTTTTTGTGGCCAAATATTTCATTGCAAAGAGAGATCTTGTAATCCTGTAATGTGAAAAAGAAGCTCCCAGCCACAATTCCGAAGAAGTTAAATCTTCTTAAACCTCACTATTTTGTAGGATGATCTGAAATGCAAAGCAACTAGCATAATTTTAAGGCTAGTCAGTCACTTATTCTCAGAATAATGACTTTTAGCGATGATTAAAGTGTGAAAACACAATGAATCTGTTTTTCTTTCCCTATATCTCACTTTATAGTTTGTTTTTTTTTTTGATATAACAGTACCTTTAAATGCTAAACAAAAAAATCCAAAAACTTCAACTGGTAAGTTTTTATAGTTTATGATTCTAGCTTCAAAACTTATCGCTAGATTTTTCTTAGACTAACTAAAAAATTGTAGAATTTCAAATTTTATTATATATATACATTTTGAAAATTAAATTTCGTGGAGAAAACGCTTATTTAAATTCGTATTTCTCCTTAATATTAATATTAATTTTAAAATTTTCTTTAGAACATAATTTAAACTAATTGCTTTAAATTTTGAAACATTGCTATTAAGGGTCTACGGATTATTGATTGCGATTGTGATACTATCTTAATATTTTTAAAGATTAAATATTTCCACAACTATTACATAGCTAATTTATTAAACTATATGTATAGGATTGTTGGTTAGTCAATCATTCGCAATCTATTTCAAGTAACAAATTTTATCAGTAACACCTTTAGAAAGTAATAGATCTCTCCATACTAGTCCGATGTTAATGTTATGCCGTTGTTTATTAATCATCATCATCAAATTTTCAATTGATTCTAACCATTGCTTATTGTAAAAACTGTGTAGATCACCACTCGAAAGTTGCCACCAGTTTTCTTTAATTCTATTACGAACAAAACATTGTTTTGAGATATCTGTTATAAATTCCATTTGTTGACTTAGACAAGTTTTCAAAGTAATCTTGCAAACTTGTCTCATCATCAAAATTTTTTTGATGGTGAATGCATCATTTAGATCAGATGTATTTGTTGCTTTTGCAAATATGTCTCTGTAAATAACTAGAAAAGTCTCTTCTAATAATACTTGATATTATTTTATTTGTGATTCTTTTAAGAAGGAATAAACATGTCACGTAATTTATTTACACGCATAGTGTTATAAAAAGCCCCTACTTTTTGTTTTGGAACGTGATTTTTGGAAAATTTATATATTATATAATAAATATTACACCAAAAATCAATACATTTCATGGCTACTAATTAACACAAAAAAAAGACTTAACATTTGCCGTGTCACGATCTCCTTCCAAAACTCGCAAGTCGTGCGACTTCCGCG